>JAVQIZ010057726.1:0-38589 GCA_036023535.2 Galaxias brevipinnis
TCTCTCTCTCTCTCTCTCTCTCTCTCTCTCTCTCGGTAGTGGTTTCCGATGTTATCTCACAGATTAGGGCCGTGTCCTTCCTTTAAAGGTCAACGTTGGGACAACAGTGACCAGATGTGTGGCCCTCTCACTGCCCACTCCAGAGGGAGCTAGGGGGTGGTGTTAACCCGGCGGTCCTAACCAGGTTTTAGGACAGGCTCCGAGGCGTAGGGCTGCGTCGGTGTGCTTGGTCATTTTACTTCTGGTAATAATATGATAATAAGAGATAATATGGGTGTGGGTGTGTGTGGGCGCGTGTTGTTTCAGCATGGCCAAAGTGGCGGAGGCTTGATTGAGAGGGTCAGTGAGACAGCCCGCCTCTGCTATTGTTTAGAGGAAATCGCATGTCACGCATGGCTGTAGAATTATTTAGAGCGATGAATCATTAAAGAGACAATTTTGCTCTCCCAAACGCACAGTGACACATGGTATTACTCACTCCCTGTCCCTGTCCCATGCCTTAGTTTGTCTCCCTCTCTCGCTCTCCCTCACCTTTTTCTCTCCCACCCACACATGGTGCTATGCTGTGAGTATAAAGGGAGCTTGCCTGGCACATCATGCGGTTGTGGTTCATCTGGGTGACACAGACAGGATCCCGGTCTGAATGCAGCACTCCAGCACCGGTGATATGTCCAAAGTGACGCGGGACACGGGATGAAAGCAGGCAGGACTGCGGGGCGTTCGAACACTATCTGAACCGCATGCCGACGGTGTCTAAACCCCAGAACAAACCCGAACACTGACTCAAACTGAAAGGGCTGTCCTACGCGACAGCGACCGACTGCCAAGTCTGCTCTGCACCGACGTCGACATCCAGTCGGGACAGGAACAGTGTAACGATGGGCAGCTTGGTCATGTTTCCCTCAGCCTCTGTCGGTTAGTGGGTTGCAGGCTGTGTCAAACTTCATTTCATATTTGAAATCACACTGAATAATTGGTCCAACTTCATGTTGTTAAACGCACACCGAGTCATTTGTCAAAACTCCTTGCATTGCTTGTTAAACAAGCGGCTCTGAAGTGCCGAGCCTACGTTTGAGAATGGTAACCGTATGGCTTTTGGAAAGGCTGCCAGCTGTCAGGAAACTCCAGGCCTGGATTAGAAGCAGACAGGTGTGACAGGCCGGCCTGCCTCCATCTTATAAAAGCCTACCGTGTCTCATAGGGAAAGCCCTTCTATTCGTTTATGGCTATTAGAACAGGCAGCTGTAGCTCTGGGCTTCATCCCTATCTATGAGCCATCCAACGTTACATGGGAGGTACAGGGTTAATTTGAATTTTAATGGTGGTTGTTTTATTTTACTGGAATACTGGGGGTATTTCTTTGAGACAAACCGTTGAATCATAACTGTTTAGACCAGTGAGGGTGGCTACGCTGTATGGTCGAGAATTAATTTCCCACTGGGGGAGCTTATGGTTTTGAAGTGAATTGAGACAGTTGGTGTGGGGAGTGAGAGGAGTGTTCCAGTTACTTTTCAAACGCCGAGATAAAACCCTCTCTCTGAAGCCATCGCGGGGGAAGCAGCCAGTCAGGGACACACACCTCGATACAGAGATGGAACGCTGCTGATCTCTGACTGCTAATGAGGAGGAGTGTTTGTCGGTTGGTGTTTGCGTCTGTGTTTGCGTATGAAAGAGAGTGTGAAGTGTGTGTACGTGTGTGCGTGTACATGTGTAAATGTTTTGTCAGATTGTGTGTATGTGTGTGTGTGTGTGTGTGTGTGTGTGTGCACGCTTGTGTAATATCTCACCACGCTCCTCATTACTGTCTTCAGTGAGCTGATGCTTTTCCATTAGCAGATGTAAAATACTGTGCAGGGGGAGGGGCACTCGCTCACATCAATTAAATCTATCATTAACCGCACAACAGGGTACAGCACACAACATGCAGAGAATGTGGTGTATGTGTGTGTCAATGGCCATCTGAGCTCTAAGCCAACAGAGAATGTCAGAGGCAGAATTCGAATCCTGGTTTGTCACACGGAATCCATCCGTCTTCCATTAGGCCAACAAGACATATCAGATGAAGCAGCAAGGCTCTGGAGAGAGACAGAGAGAGAGAGAGAGAGAGAGAGAGAGAGAGAGATAAAGAGACGGAGACACAAAGGACACTTGGTGTACACAGCCTTTGGAGGCGGTGTTCCCTCCCTCAGTAGGACACCGAGCCCCTAGGTGAGCCCTAAGTCCGCCCCTGGCTGCGTCAACCCTGTTGGGATGGAGCGCACACACTTGCCGGGTCAAACTCGCTTAGTGTTATCTATTCAGTCTCACACACAATAAAAGTCAAACACACATACAAAACACACATACAGTTGCACACTCATACAAATGAGCCAGAGGTCATCTGCTGTAGCCACACACATGCAAATGCACTCAAAGTCACACCCATCTTGTAGCATACACACAGACACACACACACACACACACACCTACAAGGTCACACAGTCCATTCATTGTCTGACTTAACCCGACCCCTATTCACACAATGAGCTAACATTAATCAAGCTTACACACACCTTTAGGCACTCTCAGAGATGGCACTGGTGTTGGATGATATGTCTGCCATACAGATAGTGTTTCAAACTCACCATCATCCTTCTCTGTGAGAGTGGGTGTGTCAGTGCTGGAAATACGAGTTGGGTCAAAGTTGTCCAAGTCTTGATTTTTGTGTCCGGCTGACGTTGAGACCCTCTCCGCTTCCTTATGGACTCCTGCTCTAAGTCAAGCGTCAGTCTCTGTGGAAGTTTGCATGGAACGTGTGCCGCATCACCCTGATTAGTCTGGGAGGTTAAAAGGCTGTGCTCCAAGAGATTATCCTAGTACCACTTATTATTTTTTCAATAATCCTACCTATACAAAAGAGAGACTGGGAACGGTTGCAACACTTTTTGCATTTCTCTCAGTTACTCAGATACTAATTGACATAGTCCAACCAAACTTATTGTATATTTTATACTTACATCTGTCTTCTAATTACCCATACAATTGAAATATGATTACATGTGACATGTAGTTCACAATAATTATTTGAATAGAAGAAGTCAGATGTTGCAACTGACCGCACATGTTGCAACATGTTAAAAAGACATTACATTTCCCAAATGAACTTTTCTCAATAAGCACAGTATTCAGAAAATATGTATTGTTTTATAATAATAGTACAGTATTGAGGATTTATTTAGTAATATTTGCCAAATAACAGTTTCTGAGTTTTGTTTCTTTATGCATAGAACATAAGCCTACCTTGAGTCAGTATGCAGATGTTACAGACGCAATTTAATGACTTAATACATATGAAAATAAATACAAATTTGTATTTGGGTGAACTGTACTTTAATGCAGCAGCAGATGATGAATGTGTCTTAAGTCTTGCTGGTCGGGTGGGGTCTAATCGAGCATGTGCGGTATACATGTCATCACTCCAGCATGTTTCTGATTGGAGGAATAAGAATTGTTGCAACCGTCCCCTGTTGCAACCGTCCCCAGTTTACCCTACAGTATGTATACTCTGCACCTTACTCTGCACCGTATTTGCACTGGTTCGATGCCAAACTGCCTTTCATTGCCTAAGTACTTGTACTCTGTGCAACAACAATAAAGTTGAATCTAATTTAATCTGAAAGAGAGTGGGGCCAGACTAAGTATCTCTTTAATAATAGACAGACGCTCACTCAACCTTGACAGCCAGACTCTGTTATACCCCTTTCACACAGACAATGCAGGTCTTTCCCGGGTCATTAAGACGGGTCCGACCCGCGTTGGACCCATTCACACGGCACTTTGGTCCCGGGAAAGACCCGCGTCTGTTCAAACACACAACCCGGGTTGGCGATTAGCTTTCTTGTACGTCACAGCTCGTCGCGTCTCTACAACATTGAAAGTGGACGTTTATACCATGGCTATTAATTTTTGCTTGATGGAGTGGAGATCGTGTAAACACAGTTGCAGCATATACCCTCTTACTGATTCATAAAATGATTCACCCAGCATCATCAACTTACAGCAGAACAAAGTCACTTCACCCATATCCTTCGTTCTGGATGATGGAAGTTGAAAATGCTTTTGGACGATGGCGTTGACCTTAGCTTGACGCATTTTACACAACGTGTGTTAAATACTGATGCGCTGTTCCTAAACCAATTAGGTTTCTTGATCATTACCCGGGTCGAGTAGCCCTTTCACACCAAAGGCGAGCCGTATCCGACCCAGGAATAACCTAGATGGAAAATGCCTGGATAATCCGGGTCGCTGGTCCGGTGTGAAAGGGGTATTAGCCTAAACTCCTTAACCATCCTGAGACCCATCCCACTGACCATAACCTGCTAGAGGTGGGGAAGGCCCAGGTAGACAGGCTCAGGGGGAAGAGGGAGGTGGGAGGTGGGGGGAGGGGAGCGGATGTGAAGGATGAAGGGCTTCGGACACGGCAGACAGATGTCAGCTCCAGCCCAGCCTCAAACAGCCTCCCTGACAAGAACAGCCCGGGGCAGCCCTATCAGAGATAGACTTTACATAACGGCTGAGTCACTCACAATCTACTTCTACTGCTTTGAGGTGTGTGTGTGTGTGTGTGTGTCTGTAAGTGTGTGTGAGTGTGTGTGTGTGTGTGTGTGTGTGTGTGTGTATGCGCGTGTATGTGTACACGAGTGTGTGAGAATTTGCGTTTGTTTGTGTGTGCTTGTGTATGTGTGTGTGTGCATGTGTGTGGCAGAAAGCTGATGATGAAGATGACATACTTCTGACAGTGGCTGTTTGTGGTCAACAACAGTGGTCACACACACACAGGCACATACATCTGTCTCTCTCTCTCTTAGGCAAATAATAGACTGCAACACACTCTATGGCTCGCTGTCTCTCTCTCTCTCTCTCACACACACACACACACACACACACACACACACACACGGACAGACACACACACACACACACGGACACACCTGTCTCTCACGCCGGATCCCACTGAGCCTTCTGTGCTCCACTTTATCGTTTGGGCTGCCTTTGCAGAGCACATCTCCGTGTTTAACCCCCTCCCACGCAGCAGGCACTCTACACACACACACACACATACACACACACACACACACACACACACACAGATTTAAACAGAATGAACCAACTCAAATAGCCGGCGTGGCACACAAGTCTCCCAGGTCGGCTTGGAGGTATAACATTTTTTAAATACATGTCATTACATTCACTGATTGGACTCTAAATTAAATAGGTGACGGGGACACGTTGGAGGTACATGAAGGTTTAGCTGAGGGTTATTACAACTACTCCAGCTCGGTAAACAACGGCCCTGCCAGAATCTAGCCTCACCATCTGTCTAAGGAATCTGATGTGGGTAAAGGGTGCACAGGAGAGATGGTTTAGCCAGGGCGGCGGAGGTTAGGGGGACTGCACTGTCTGTGTGGGGAGAAGCCGTCACCGGGAGCACATCTCTCTCAGTGTTTAACCCCTGACCCGCAGCGAGCAGTGTACAACACACACACACTCACACACTGGCATCTCAATGGCCGTTTTGCAACGTGGATTATAAGCGGCCAGGTCCCATTGCTTTTAGGGAACGAATTCAGTCTCTGTCCAGGTCAGTCTCATACCGTCCTCACTCTGTGTCTGTGTCTCTCTCTGTCCCTCTCTCTCCTCTCTCTCCCCCTCTCTCTCTCTCTCTCTCTCTCTCTCTCTCTCTCTCTCTCTCTCTCTCTCTCTCTCTCTCTCTGCCCCCCCATCTCTCTTTCCTATTGTGTCGTCTCCCCTTTCTTTGTAATGCCCACAATTTACGATAGCATGACACATACATGCTAAGACAAGAGGCCTAGGTCTAAGACGCAAAGTCTGTATACATAATAAATTCCACTTCATCAAATGAACTGAAAAACAACTACTGTGCAGTGCAACAGTAGCCTAGTAGGTGGCTTAAATGACCACATGAGTTATGGCCAGCATCCTTTCTTAATTCACAGGAGGGTGTATTGAAATGCCCCTCTTTCCTCATCAACTTGATTGGCTCCAACATCACTGTTGTGGTTAGCTACAGAACAGATTTATGTAGCAGCCACAGAAGCTTCGGATTAGGTCAACCAGGGCTATTATCCTCCATAAAAAAGGGGCATGGATACACACTGTGTCCTTGACGTGTCCTTCACAAATCTAGTGTCAAACTGTTGGTTCATTTTAGCTACCTTTGGCCGTCAGGGTACCGGGGCATGGGGATGTCTTCGATCCTGACGATCTCCTGTCACCTGTCACCGCACGATTTAATAGCCTGGCAGTCACTCACAGTTATGGTTGCAATAAGGCCATGACAACTCCTGCAGCAACATAGATTTCGTTTGTCTTAATGCACACAGAGTAGGTTAAACCTTTGAAAAAAAGCGCTCATGGTTCGGGTTAAGTTGAACGTAGCCCAAAACATTTTTGCTTTGTTTACTTGGTTTAATCACTTCATTGATTTAATGAATTGCGCGCAAAGCCCGCTATGCGTAAAAGCATTAACGTGTCAATTGAAACGCGAGTGTGACAACAATCCCGTCTTGGCATAAGAAAGGAAAGAAAGAAAAGAGTAAATGGAAAACCGGACCTCGACCAGATAATCCTATTTGTGCTATCTTGAATGTAAATGCATTGTCAGAACATCCTGATGGAAGAGATAAACTGATTGTGAGTTCCATAGACATGCTCTTTTTTTGTCTTACACGACGCGCGCATTCACGACGCTTGGAAGCGCAAGTCAACTATTTAGATTCTGTTCCATAAGGACATCCCATCACCGACGCCGCAATGTCACTGCTGTTCTCTTATTGCATTAACCTCACTAATCAGGCTAATATAGGGCCACATTCTTCAAGTCTACAACTGGTATATCGATCGCCTACTATAGGCTCCTTCCAATGCACTCTCTGTTGCATTAATGGTAGATGTGAGTTGTCAGTTAGAGGGCGTTTCAGTGATTCATAAGTGTCCTAGGTGATCGGATCCCATTCAGTTGGCTGGTGGCCCGGCAAAACCTTGGACATCATGCTGCCACTGAGCGCAATAATTATTACGGAATAGCGCGCGAGACTGTTTTCTCCAATCACGCACTGACACTCAAACTCTAGCTACCACAAATGAAGACATCACATAGACATACAAAATGTACACGCGCGCATAAAATAGGGGACACTCAAGTGATGACCCCTTTTTGGTTACCGTGAGACGTGGGTTTCTGCCGGATCTGTTATTCCCGTTATTCCGTTATTGGTGGTCTAGTGAATGTCCATCCAAAAATATCAAATGCCGTGATCACAATCCACGTCTCTGCAAATGTACCAGAGGATCACATAGAGGATGAGAAGGATAGCAAAGATAAAAAGAGCAACTAGAATGGCCTTGGTCACCGGAGAGATGAACGACTGCATGTCAGTCAGAGAAGATCCCAGCAGAGCGGCGTCTGGCTCCGCGCTACTAGCGTCTGTCTCAGTAACACACACACGACACTTCAGTTTCTATCCTCTCGGCTCCTCTCAGCTCTTGTGGCAACTGTTGAGGATGGAGTGAGGCAATGGCTTTGTCATACAACGAGGGATACATGAATAGCACACTCACTCACACACACTCACGCACAAACACACAAACTAGGCAGTAGGTTGCCCAGAGGTATACAAACCCCTGAGCGCAAACAGTGGGAATCCCCTTGTAAATGAATGCTATAGGATTTCCAAATTAGCTTCTTTTGCCGGTTATCTTTTCAGCAAGGTTAAACATTCCCTATCTCTTCCATTTCGTATAAGCTCCACAGAAGATGCAGATCATCCCTTTCAAGTCAACAATTAGTAGGTTGAAAACAATCAAATATAATAGCCTATACTCCATGCAGCACCTGTGCCGTAAACCTGTAGGTTTAGAGACCGAATAGGAATAGCGTAAGTTGCACGCTGTTGCTGCTCCGCGCGCTCTGCAGCTTGTGAAGGATACAGATTGATTAGTATTCCTCACGATAGAGCGCTTGGTCAAGTTCGTTAGAGGCGTCTGCTGGAGGGAACGCGTTACATGTTCACGTGGGGGATAAGTATGGGTAGCTATGGTATGGGTGACAATACAATGCAATACAAACACAAAGACTTCATTGTCCACACATCTCATACGGACAAAAACAGACACACGCACGCACGCGCACGCTCGCGCACACACACACACACACACACACACACACATACACACACACACACACACACTCCCACACACACATGCACGGATTTATGTATGACTCCTCAATCCCACTTTTTCATTTATGGAATATGTCTCTTGGCCTTCTTTTATTCTTTTTATACTATTATATTATATTCCACCCAATTGTCAATGGAGTCCGTGGGCCATCATAATTATCGTTACTAATTATCCTCCCAAATGTAGGAAATTTAGACTCTCCATTTAGCTAAACGTATTTTTTGGGAAATATCGCGGACATTTTCGCGCACGTTGGACCTGGCGTAATAGCGCTCCAAAATGACTGTGGACTACCTTTCTTCGGCACTACCACTAGATGGCGTCAACTACCCTAATTATTATTCCTTTGCATCGGTCAATGCAATGTTGTGGTTCTATACGGTATATGACACACACAGGGCAGCCTTTTTTGCATAACCATGACAGCTAAAATGATTTAACTAATAGCTACTTACACCTACCAAAAAGGTAAGATGCAAAGCTAATTTATTAAATTAATAGTTTGACTATCTAGCTACTGTGTGCGTGTCTATTTGCCTAGTTTTGTCAGCTATATTGCTATGCTATTTCTAGGTCTCAGTCTATTCACTGGCACGGCAGAAATAGTTAGAAAAATGTTAGTAGTAGTAGGAGCTACGCTTCCAGTCTTAAGTATGTATGTAGAGAAGTTGGCCAGAATTGTAGCTCGCGTAATTGTTAGCTAGCTAGCTAATAGTTCGCTAACTAGCTAACGTTAGCTATAAAGATGAGCAAACAACAATTTCAGTTGCAGAATAACATGATCGAATAGTAGTGCATATCCGATTACATTAAACTATATAACATATTGCGTTGACTAGGTACTGATCAAAGCATCTGTGAATTTCAGCAGAGAATAGACGGACCCTATTCTTGGAGCCAAGTTGCTTGACATACTCAGGCAGGCCTTCGCAACCAACGTTAGCTAGCTAATGTTGTTAGCAAACATCAGACTTGACTTACTAGCCAGGTATTTAATCGGCATAAAATACATATATATCTGTCAAAGTAGCTAACAATCCAATATAACTTGGTCATTTAAAATAGCTAAACCACTTAGCAAGTAAACTTGCTCGCCAGTGTGGATAACGTAACAAGGTGTTTAACCGTTAACTATTGATATGTTCTCAGTCTTTCCATTACTTGGCTAATTAGGTTAAATTATAGTTACGACAATATAGCTTTATATTTGTTCAGAAAACGGCCAAAATAGTTGCTTATACTATAACGGAACATTTCAAAATGAACTCTAATGACCTAAGGAACCCTTGCTTATCTCTTGCACATTTCTGTGATCGGTGTTTTTCATAGGGACAACGACGGATAACCTGTTGTTTGTGTGTGTAATGTGCGCGTTTGTGTTTGCAAGGCTTTACACACACAGTACCAGACACTGAATCTTAAAGATGAATATCGACGACAAATTGGAAGGGATGCTGCTGAAGTGTGGTGGAGGAATGGTGGATGGAGGGAGGGTCGGACTCGGAGCAGGCGGTGGTCTAGTGGTCATGACTCTGGGTGAAAGGTCTCTTGCCAACCAGCCTCTACTAGCAGAGGATGATGAAGAAGAAGATGATGATGATGACCTGACAGGCGCCTCGCTGGTCACTCATGACCTGGAACCTCCAGAAGAACTTATGGTACAGGAGGAGACGGTGAAAAACGATGGAAGAGGAGAGGAAGGAATGCAGTTCTCTCAGAGAGTCTCTCACAAGATGCCATGTTTGCTCCACATGCCGGTGAGTCCAGGCCGGTATAGTTGGTGTTGATATATTTTTGATTCAACAAACAATAAAGTGATATAAATATACTTGTAAAACTGTAAAGTTCAGGTGTGTCATTGTTGCCAAGTCGTAAGATTCTAAATATTACAGTATATGTATTACTATAAATATATGATGATTACATCTGACAGATTAATCATCTGTCTCGGCTAACAATACACTGCAGTTGCATGTACTAACACATATAACACATTCATAACAGAACATAATCTAGTAAATTAGTCCATGTCTGCTGCAATAAAGTTATGCCCCTAATGGTGTTTTTTCCAGATGAGCATCAAACAGGAGCAAAAGCTGTCTGAGCCAATGTTGCAAATTAAAAAGGAGAGGAAGCAACTGACAAACGATGGTGTGATGGACTGCCCCAAGAAGAAGAAAAGAAAGCAGCGCTCGCCAGCCAAGGTGCAAGTGAGAGAAGTTCTTGTTTAGTTCGCAATTTTATATTTATCTGCTTTTATGGTACTATACTGTACAAAGTTGGTCCATTTATAGTATTCTCTTGTTACTACTGCATCTCAATTTGATCCGCCTTCCTAGATTTTGACCATCAACGACGACGGGTCTTTAGGCCTTCAGAGCCCAAAGTGTCATGTGTGCGACCACTGCAATGCTGCGTTCCGAACCAACTACCACCTTCAGAGACACGTATTCATACACACCGGTGAGAAGTGTTAAAATTTAAGAAATGGATGAATCATAACTTGAAATATAATTCAACAAAATTAAGCAAAATAGCATTAATAGGCTATATATATGGATTAAGACTGTAAATAAAGCTCAGCTGTTGATACCACTGAACGTGAATGTAAAATATGGAAACTTCTATCTGTATGTCCCCCCCTTTAAAAAAAATGTTGGTCCATTAATCTGCTCTACTGTCTGCTTACGTTCTAATTATGTTTATTGTCCCATTTAATCCCTGGCCATGCTTCAGGCGAGAAGCCCTTTCAGTGCAGCCAGTGTGATATGCGCTTTATTCAGAAATACCTTCTCCAGCGGCATGAGAAAATCCATACTGGTAAGCGGCCAACATGTCTGACCATTGATTTATACTCTCCTCTTTCCCGCTTTGTCTTCTCCTCTGCTCCCTACATTCCTTCTATTACAACCTTATGTTGTGGTTAAAGTGTGTGCGTTTGGTTCTATTTTGAGATTATTGTAAATAGGAACACTAACACAACATGGCCTGTGTCAAATCATAATGCTGTAGCCACAGGGTTTAGTTACGGTTGTAGAATAGAACAACTATCACCACGTGTCGTGTACCGAATCCTTATATTTTTGTGGCTTTGGGTACTGAGTAAAACATTGTCGTTCATTTGCTATGTGTCCTTGTCCTTTTTCAGGTGAGAAGCCATTTCGCTGTGAGGAGTGTGGCATGAGGTTCATTCAGAAGTATCACATGGAGAGACACAAGAGGACACACAGTGGGGAAAAGCCCTACCAGTGTGACCACTGCCACCAGGTGAGTTGGAGAAGATTGAAAGCACACGCTTCAGTTGTAGGCACTTGCACCTTTACACCGTCAATGTTGTTGATATATTTTTCTGAATTAAATTCATTTGTCGGCCCACTTACCAATCAATCCAATTCATAAAGAATACTTTGCATTAATTTGCAAAACATAATGTATTTTGGAATACTGTAAGCGAATGCTCTTTCAAATGCATGTAATTTCATCTTCCACAGTACTTCTCCAGAACAGACCGGGTTTTAAAGCACAGACGGATGTGTCATGAGAATAAAGAGAGGAAGGCCAACAAGGCAGCAGGGAAAGATGGACTTCTGCGCAGCACTGAATCTCTGAGCTTCTCATTTCCTGCCAAAGAATGCTCTCTGCCCAAGAAAAAGCGTCAGAAGTCCCTGGACAAGTCTCAAAGCTCTGCCACTGCTGCTGCCGCGGCCGCCCATATGGACGAACATGTGACTGCTGTCACTGGCCCAGAGGAGAATGAAGAGGCAAGGCAGAGGAAAGTGAAGTGTCTACCTCTCTACGCGGTCTCTTCTAAAGTAAAAAACGAGTACGTAATAGCGGACTATCCCGGGGATCTCACCGACGACTCCGTGGGATGTCGCCACGATGACGAGGCCTCCTCCGAGGAGCTCCCCGCTCGCAAGCTGGTGTTGAAAAAGGTCCCCAAGAGGCCTCTGAAACAAGCCATGGAGCCACCCCCTCCCAGCCTGTCCCCTCTGTCTTCCTTCGAGGAGAGCAGCAAAGTCACCCGGTACACCTTTGAGATCGTGGACAAGCAAGGCCTCCTGGAGGTGGACGCCAGTAACGAGTTGGAGCCCGCCGACTCCCTCCAGGGAGGACCAGCCAAGCCGGCCACCAGCAGCACAAACTACGACGACGCCATGCAGTTCCTGAAGAAGAGGCGGTACCTCCAGGCCACCATGGCCAACAGCGGCCGCGACTACGCCCTGAATGTAAGCAGCATCTCCTCGCAGCCCTCCGTCACGCAGGCCGCCGTCTCCACCGTCATCGACGAGACCGTTCCAGCCACCATCTTGGAGCCCCAGCCCCTCAGCGTGGAGCTAAAGTCGAGCCACGACAAGAGCAACGTCCTCCCCGACGAGGTTCTCCAGACGCTCCTGGACCACTACTCCAACAAGGCCAACGGGCAGCCGGACATCTCCTTCAGCGTGGCTGACACCGAGGTGACCTCCAGCATTTCCATCAACTCCTCTGACGTCTCGGAGAGCAGCCCAGTGGACAGCCTGGTCGGAGGGGGAGGCTCCGGCGGCCAGCCTCAGCCGGCTCCAGAGAAGTCCAGTCTCCTCCACGAGTACTCCAAGTTCCTTCAGCAAGCCTTGGAGAGGACCAGCCAGAACGACAGCTACCTGAGCAGCCAGAGTCTTAACTTTGTCACGGAGACGCCCACCTTAGCAGGACAGCCTCTGTTCTCCAACGAGAAGCAGTTCCCTTCCCCCAGTAGGTTCAAGTCAGGGATGAGCTCCCCTCTGAGGTCCACGCTGGAGAAGCCCCACTTTGGACTACTCGTAGGGGACTCCCAGCACTCGTTCTCGTTCTCGGGGGACGAGGCCACGACCCCCTCGGCGGTGTCCCCAACCGAAGATTTTCTGGAGGAGGTATCGCCGTCCAAAAAGTCGGACTCTTCCCCAGGGATGCTTCAGACGTTCCAAATCAGCACCTTCGATCAGAACTTTCGGTCTCACTTTCAGACGTCAAGGTCTGGCACTTCGTCACAGTTCACCATTGCCAACGGACAAGTCAGTCTTAGAGGCCACAGCACAGACTTCTCCGACTTTCCTTTAGTAACTGTCACCGAGACGAGATCGCAACTAAACTCATCTCCAGATGCAACATCGAGTGAAACATTTGGTTGAAGGGTGAAGAAAAAAAAGTTTATTATTTTATACATATATGAAAAATATATATCTGTAATCATTTGACTGGCACTTTATACCCCTTGGTCCTCTGTTCTGCCAAAATAGGTTTTACTTAATATGTGGCTGTTGCTCAAAGCATTCAAAAACTGTTAAAGAAAGTCAGAGACTATTATTGTCAGTTTCAATTCAATATTATAATACGCAATTATATAAACAGCGAAAGAGTGTTTAGCACTTTTCCAAAAATGACTTTAAATTTGGATGCATAAGTACGTTGAAAAGGACTCGATGGGAACGGTATAATTACCCAAAGCAAAATCCAATGGATAATGTTAATTTTTAGACGGCTGTACTAGAGCGCTTTTTTGCTTATTGTCAATCATGGCAGTTTAACTTGTCCTTGTAAAAACGTATTGTCTTATGGGCTGCATAACTATTGTAGTAATTTTAACTCCCACTAGCTAATTGAACCCATGTTGTCCACTTGTTTAACATGTATAGCTACTTGTCCTCTTATTTCTTTTCCATAGAGAAATGCAACGTAGTAGGAGAATAACTGAGATATGTTCATATCCAGACACTTTTCCCCAGCTATTGACACTTTTCATATTAACTGGCCTATTGCCTCCGAGTGCGAAATCAGTACGCTCTGGTTTGGCGTGCCTTTTATCAACTTTGTGATTAGTCTAAATTTGCTGTCACTTTTTTAAGACACAGATAGTTTCATGATTGTAATAGATGTGTTTGACTTTTAGTTTTTCCCCCTTTTAGAAGTTATATTTTTGATTGCAAATTGGTCAGACAAAAACAAACATGAATGAATTATTTTATTGTAATGAATCGGCATATATTATGCTCATTCAATTGTAGGTCTACAACAACATTGGTGTTAATCTTATGGGCTTGGGGTGGACTTTTTGGACCAAGATTTAAGAGAGAAAGTATGAAAAACTAAATCTTATTGACAATATGTTATACTAATGTAATCTTAAGATTACTTCATGACAAAGTATCCTTGTCCAGGTATACTTTTGGTCTGCTAGCCCTTATTGTCAAGAGTACATAAAAATGTAATTACAAGGCACTTTTACGAACCAAAAGGTCTGTCTATTTGATGAAGTCATAGACAACTGACCCACCAATTGTACCGCAGTAGCATGCACTTCATGTTGTCGTAATATTCCTGCACCAAATTTGTAAAAAATAAATAAATAAAGAGTTAATACAATTTTTTCCTAGTACTTCCCTCCAAAATACACCAACAGATTATTTTGTACTCTTAATTAAGAAATCAATGACAAGTATGTTGTTTTGTTAATTTGACATGGTCGGAGAGCAGGAAATATGAAACATCCAAAAATTTCGCTTTTTGTATAATGTAGTACAAAATCAAATTAAGGAAAAAATAATCTACGTGATTTTTTAAAAGATTGGTATGTGTCAGATAGTCCTAGTTACGAGCATTTAAAGTTGCAGTCAGTCTGTTTTGGCATGGTTGTACTGTGGAATATGGTTGAAAAAATGTGTGTATTGTTTATTCAATTATTAGTTGTCATTGGTGCCTTTTCAGATTTGATCAGCTATTCGTGTTTGTCTTTAACATTTCATTTTTGCTTCTTTATTCAGTAGAGAAAGTAACATTTTGCACATTCTTAGAAAACTTAAGACATCAGTTACTCCTCCTTGTTATTACAGGAATTATCTAAGTACTTTTTAATCTTAGTCACTTTAAATATTTTAAAACAATCTTTAGAAAAATTACCTTTTAGTTAGGTATTATGTAACTCATATGTCCACGCAAATAGGTACCATGCTAAATTGAATCTTAAAGTGCTACAAAACTGACCAATTTGTTGTATGTTGCATGGCAGTATATTATTATTAATGAATCTTTATTTAGATAGTTCGGCTTCATAGAAATGGAAAACTAACCCATGAATATCCACAGTAGCACTGACTTTTAAGACAGAATAATGGTTTGTAAAGTTATTATTTCCTTCTTTAATGTCTATCACCTTACCGTGTTGCTTTGGCTCTGTTGTATATTTATTATGGGTTTATAGGTAACATCAAATATTCCTAAATTCCATGCACTGTTAACGTATTACATTTCAAACTGACAATCGGGGAGAGACGGCACCTCGTTTTGAGTTGAACAGCTACGCTTTTCTCTGTGAACATTCCTTATAGAATTTATAGAAAACATTTTGTTGTAAATATGTTGTGTACATGTGTCACTTTTTGCCTTGATTTTCTGTTTCTGGCAAATGTTGTTTTTGTTTGAGTGGTGACTTAGTTTTTACACAAGAGAGACTTTCTCATCAAAATAAAAACATTTTGATGCAGCTTTTGAAAGATTCTCTTTAAATAAGGCACCTCAGTCACTTGCTGTGAAAGCGTGGCGTTGTACATTTGTATGTATCTCTGTATGGTTTTAACCACAGTAATGGAGTCTTGACATTGGAGATTGGTTGTTGTATAGATGGACTGTCTGTGAGTAACCCCCAAAATCGTATACTTTAAAATGTATCAACAGTTAATCATGATGTAAAATGATGTTGGATTGTATCCAATTGAGATAGTTTCAAAACGTTATACCCATTTGAAAAGAAAAAAAAATTGTTGTTTGCACACCCCTTCACAACAGAGAATCTCCACAGATTTTTATTAGATTACCTGGTTGACATATAAGCACTTTGAAAAGCACACTGCAGTTACAGGATTGTGTAACTTGCGTCAAATTTATTTTAAAATGATTTCAAATACCTACATCGAAAACGTTTTGTCGTAGAATCCAGCAATTTTGAGTGCAAACCACCACCCATCTTTTTAATTTCAAGTAGGTTTGACTACTTTTCATAAACTGGCCGTAAGTGTCCTTGTATAGCCTGAAGAAAAAAATGTATTTTGTTTTTGTTAGTGTTTAGAAGTGTCTGAATGAACTTTTTGATAAAAATGTGTTCTATTTTTGAAATGTCAAAATGCAGTCATGATTTCCCAATTCATCAATCTGTAAGTAATTCAATAATAGAATTGCATAAAATGTAAAGTAATGACAGTTAAGAATAGGACACCTCTAGAATAAAGAAAATGTTGGCACTGTTTTCATATTATCATGAAGTACATTTTAAAACAGTTTGTCTAGTTGTAAATTGTTACATTTATTTCAGTTTTTAAATCAAAGTAAAAGAAAGATAAGGGTAACCTGCATGGTCTAAGTTAGTGGGTCCAGTGACCTTGTTTTTTATGTATATGTAAGGCTTTAATTGTAGCTAACAGATTTATTTCAAAGTACTATTAGATTTAATGCAGTATGTTATGATTTGTAAAGATCTGATTAAATTGTTGTTTTTGATTGTTGTATGTCAGGTCTTCAAAAAATAAACTACCATTTTCAGTATTTCTCTTCGTTTTTTTGCAGTAAGGTTTTCTTTCCCCTTTGTAGCTAAACTGATTGTGTAGAGAGAACACTGATCATTCCATTATAGACTTGGCTACCATGCTGCCTTTACTTATTAAAGGTTGGGCAAAACCAGTTAGTGTTTCGATTCATAGCCGGGTAGCCTACACAGATCTTTTTGTAGAATACATGCTGCCACTAGCACACCTTAAACAAACTGTTACTTCCTGACGTTTTGATGAACACGTTGCAAATTTAACTAATCTGCTTGAAGAATCAACTCTTGAACTACTGCTGCAGAGAGCGACAGTCGCTCAACGAAGCCCGTTGATAATGGGATTACTTACAATCAAGGTAATCTATATTTTGCCAATCAACTTGAAATGTTGAAATGTTTTTTTCTTTAGGAACGTAACAACTCAAAACAACAGCGAGAAAGTCAAAGTAAGCCAATTGAACATTTGTGAATTATTTTGTTTGACTTATGAACTCTAACGTTAGCTTTGACGCAGATTGATGATGTGCAAAACAAATGTTATATAACATACTTTTACAGAATAAGTGGAATGTTTTAAGCATTAAATGGACTTTTCCTCAGCTGTGTGCTATAAGTATAAGTTTGTGTGATGAAGCTTGTCACACACACACACACACCTGTTCCGCGATTGCATCCGGATGTCAGTGGCACACCTATATTTGATTCCAGTAAGGCAAGGCAATGACGTTGTCATTTATTTGAGCAACGAAATGTACAATAAAGTTAAATTTTCTTTTGCAAAGCTACGCAGAAGGCTACTCATTATAAAGTCTGGCCTTTAGTAAATAATATAGATGTACTGTAGGCCTTAAAGTTAGCAACTGCATAATTTAGGCAAAAATGCATGTGACTTTGTTTTGACAAAAACATCTGTTGATATTACTTAATAAATAAACCCTTTCAATAGACAGTATGCTACTGATTAACTTTCTCAAGGTAAGAACCCCTGCCTTTAGGCTACTTTGGTCTGTTAAACTTATATTAATAACAAACCAAATCAGTCTCTGAAATGTTTGTTTTTTTTGTTTTTTTTTGCTGGGTAAACTAAACGCAGTCAACTGGTATGAAGAAACCATTATTGAACATGAGGAATATACGTTTAAGAATATTTTCCCAACCCAACATATGTCAGATTATTTCAAGCATTGTCAATTACCTACCTACCTACCTACCTATACCTACCTACCTACACCTACCTAAGGATTGTGAAAGGCAAATAAGACTTTCAGCACACATACTAAAAGGAAGCTATCATTGCAAATTAAATAATATATGCAACTCACAGTCTATGACCAGGGCAGGTCTTCATTCAATTAGTAATGCCACACACCTATTTTGTTAAGAAGGTTGGAAAGATACGATGAGGACTCCATTAGTTGCAACAGCTATTGGTTTTGTTAATCCTAGTTCTATCATGTTTTACTTTAAGGTACGACAACACCCAAGTCATCATGTATTAATAAAGCTGCATTTTGTTCTTTAGCAGCAACAGAGTGGGGTGAGACATTGAAAAATAATTCCATCACACCGGCTGGTTGCCATGGATACCTTTTCTAATGTATCGGCTGTCCACAAGCCCTATGGGGATGATGGACAGCAGCTTGGCACAGCCAATGGGAGCAGCAGTCCGCCGGTGTACGACCTGTTTCATGAAGAGGCACAGGTAGGCTGTTTTATTCCATCCAGCTGAGAAACCTCAGTTCCAGTGGTGAATTTTGGAGAATTAGATCTTTTTGTTTGCACTATACTAGCAAAATAACATGTTTTCTTCACCTAGACAGCTATCAAAGCAAAACAGAATGAACATGGAGTATTTATTTCTCGTAAGATTCGTTCAGAGAGGGTTTTGTGTTTTCCCCTTCCACCATTGTTTTCCTTTGTCAAGCAATCACTCATATCAGAGACGCTCCATTGAAAACTCCTGTTGTGTCTCCAGCTGCCATCACTGTTAACATTTTGTGAAGTATGCCACCAAGAAGCCTCTCTTAATGGCCCCTAGATTCAGCCTCATGTTGCCCCGTGTGCTCCGCAGGGTTCCCCGGGGTCAGCCCAGCCGTGGTGGAAGGTGAGACTGTTTGTCTGGGAGCCCGTCCTGTTTGGAACATGGGATGGAGTCTTCACCACCTGCATGATCAACATCTTTGGAGTGGTGGTGTTCCTGCGCTCTGGCTTCCTGGTGGTTGGTTGATTTAGTGAAAAGCAAACGAGAATAACAACAACAACTGTGGGTCTCAAACACATGTTGAAATTGGCTCCGCACAAGTGCAAGGACGACAGATTCCATTGTAGCTCCACTGAAGATTAATACGAGTCTGAGCAGTTGGTTCGTTTGATGGTGAAATTAATACCCAGGAACCGCTTTTGCAGTGTGCCGACTTTGTTTGTTTATTCTAAAAGCAGAGCTTAAAGCATACACGGTTGAGAGCCCAGACGCCTTGGGCTTTGACCCAGATTGAGCAGCTGATAGGGACTCAATGTCGTATTTCT
Organism: Galaxias brevipinnis; assembly: GCA_036023535.2. Lineage (NCBI taxonomy): Eukaryota > Metazoa > Chordata > Actinopteri > Galaxiiformes > Galaxiidae > Galaxias > Galaxias brevipinnis. The sequence goes on from JAVQIZ010057726.1 coordinate 19,319, forward strand.
ATCTCTTATCTTACGTCGGTCCTGATGCCACAGGCAGGCAACACAATCTCAGTTTCTTATCAAATAGAAGGATACAGACACACAAAGTGTGAGGCAGCCTTCAGAATGGAAGCCTAGTAAATAATGATTACATGTGTAGTATACGGCAAGTACTGGGATGTATGATAACGATCATTTTGAGGGTGTAAGGGTGCCCTATAGGGGCAATTCAGGCATCTTTTGTTTAAATCATTTGGTCTGATATTTACAGGTTGAGATGGAGCTGTTTGGGCAGGCTGATTTAAAATGGTTTTGGAGTTTGGCCATCTCAAACCTTTACCTTTCACCAATGTCACGTCTAGATTATTTTGAAGTCTGAATCTGAACTTTAAAGTAATTTTTTAATGTATATGTGTGAAATGGGAACAGGGATTTCCGGCGAAGTGAATCCTCTTAGGTCATCTTTCAGCCGCAGCCTGAAGGCGGACGTCACTGTTAAGGCGGACATCACTGTTAAGGTGGACATCACAGTTAAGGTTGTCCCTCAGCTGCAGTGTCTCGTCCCTGTTCCCAATCCCTCTGTCTGTCCTGTCTTTCCCTGCCGGTGTACCGCAGGGAAACACCGGGGTTCTGCTCGGGATGTTCCTGGTCTCTCTGATGGTGCTGTTCGCCTTGGCTACTGTGATGTCCGGGATTGGAGTGTGCAAGCGGGTCAGTATCGGCAACGGGGGGGTCTACGCCATTATCACCACTGTCCTGGGAGGGCGCGTAGGAGGGGCTGTGGGTCTCCTCTATGTGTTCGGCTCGGTGAGTAGTGTGTGTGTGAGAGAGAGAGAGAGAGAATCAGTGCTTATTGCATATTTGTGCAGTGTGCAGGTCAGCCACTATATGTACATATGTACAGCCTATATGTAAATATACTTGCTGTGTATATACTGTTCGTGTTGCGCGATAAACATGTATTGTGGTGTTGGCTGTGTAACAAGTATTCTTGTATTTGTTTTACAATACTGTAAACACACACACACACACACACACACATCTGTTTAGAGATTCCCATGTTCCCTGTTGCTCTGGTCCTCCTCCTGTCCTACCAGTGTGTGGCGGTGGCCATGTACATCACTGGCTTCTCAGAGTCCATCGCTGGGCTGCTGAAGCTGCAGAGCGAGTGGCTGGTGCGAGGCATCTCCATGGTGGTGGTGGTGTGCCTGGTCGGGGTCAACCTGGCCGGGGTCAAGTGGATCGTCAGGCTGCAGCTGTTGCTGCTCGTCGCATTGGCCGTCGCCACGCTGGACTTTGTGACCGGGTCCTTCACTCATCTAGACCCAGGTGTGTGTGTATGCGTGTTGATGTGTGCCTGTGTTGGCGGCGAAAGGTTCATGCGTGTGGGTTCACACTTGTGGTGATTTTAATACAAGCTGCCTGACCGTATATCGTGGAGTACTTTTAGTGAGTGTTATTTGCCAGTAGATGTCACTGTGGCATTAATATGCATCCTCGATAAAAGTATTACACCCCTAGACTTTTTTTTTTCAATCCTTGCTCTCTAGAACCTTTTTGACTAGATGTTTTGCTTGTTGTAATATCAATATGTTGTATGTATGTATTTCTAGTCAGCTTCAATCTTTTAACATTTTCCAATCTAAAAATGTTTGTGTAAACTATTAGTCCTAATTTGAATATCAATAAAATGATATTCCTATCTAGTAAACAGTACAGTGAGTTTATAAGGTTACGGTATCACTTTCAGCTGGTTGGTTGTATAGCGGGTTGAATCTGACACAGCGCCTTATTTGCTGTTTACCTTGCCAAAGCGTGTGACCAGGATACGGTTTGCCTTTTTTTCTATCCATATCAGTGTTCTATATTCTTTTTGCCGGCCCACAGGAAGTTGATCCTCAGACTTCCTTTTCCCACTGATTATCAACTTCCTGTCCAAAGAGAGGGCCAGCGTGTTCCAGAGGGCCTGTGGACAGGAGGGTCTCCTGACAAACTACAAGGAGGAAAGGCTGGAAGCTCGTTTGACTGACCACATGACTTGCCGGCTGACTGACTGATTAAATGTCCGGGTGGCTGTAGCATCCTATGCTGGGTGGAGTGGGTGGTTAGTTGACAATGCTAAAACCTGAGCTCAATGTAGTCACCATCTTACCACTCACTCTACTATTTCTCTATCTCCCCGCTTAACCTCTCTGTCTCTCTCTTTCCCTGACTCTTTTTCTTTGCAGACCTCGCTCCCCGTTTTTCCAACAGCTGGCTAGGCTAGCTTGTAGGCCTGCAGGAGAGCCAGTCAGAGTAAAATGCCCAGGTTTTTCCAATTAGTATAGCTGCTGTGAGTGTTGTGGTGACTTCATGGTTGGCAGGGCGCCCCTGGGTCCCCGAGCCTATAGCCTGGCCTAATCTGGTGTAGCCTAGGCAACGTCTTGTTGTAACTATGACTGTGCCCTCGGTTACTCATCTCCTTCACAGAGCTCATACGATTAGTCACGCCACTCCTCAGGAGTCTTGACTCTCGCTCTTCGTTAATGTAATCCTATCAGGTTCAATGTGGTGAAAGGGGTCTAAACAAGGGAACATCAAAGTGGACAAAGAGACATGAAAGGAGAGCTACAGGTTGGAATGGAACACTACCCTGGTCTGACTTTCAGCCGCGGAAGGGTCGGGGCCTGTGTACCTACCAGTGGGAAAAAGGAGCATGTGCAGCCAGGCAGGACATGGTGTTTATATTGCGATAACGCTCTCATTCAGGCCTAGTGTCAAGGCCAGCTGGGCAGTGTATTGCTGAACTTGTCCTAGTGGCAGGGCTTCAGCCAGAGAGTCTGGTTATCTAGGTCCAGCAAAGGACCAGCAGTACAACCACCATCATAGCTCAGGTATGCGTTTGCAGTGAGGTATCAAATTCTACACGGCCATCCCAGCGATGTTAATGTGCCATTGCTTTGACCTGCTCAACACTGTGGCTATAACAATATTAAGGGGAGATGAGGAAGGGGATTGTATTATGTCTTCAGAGCTCCAGATTGATTGGTGGATTGATCCTGCTTCCTCTTTCTGCCCCCACAAGTAACTGTTTAGTGATTTATTATGACAGGTCCTTCCTGCAATAGTGTGGTGGGGGATTTCTCAGGTGGCGGGGTAGAGTCCATTTGGAGACATAATGTCTGCTGCACAGTTCTGCTGCCGTTGAAACAGGCCTGCAGTGAAATCCGAGCCATGTGCGGGTCTAGTCTGGGGGTCTGAAACGTGTAACATTATGATATGGGCTTTCTATTGTATTGATGCATAACACGCTGCTTTGACAACTGCAACACAGTGTCAGTGCAAAACTATTTGTCGGATGTTGCATTGCAGATTTTAGTGTAGATCAAATCTGGGCCTGTTGGTGAACTAGTTGTTTTGTGCTGTTTGAGGTGGTTAACCCAGGAAACGGTAAAGTGTTCTCGATGGTTTGGGTTTTGGGGTGTTAACCGGACTCACCCACATTTTTGGCCAGTGACAAAGAGAAACATGCCGGAAGTGAGATCTGAGGAGTGGTTGCCCTGGAGACCTCCGCATCAGGCTCTTTTCCTGTGACAGCAGCGCTTCTATTAAGTTCTTACAACTACTGCATCTGGAGTCGCCCTTCATATAAGCCAAGCAGACCCTGTGCTGTGCAGACAAGGGGAAAATATGTATGTTTTATGATGGATCTGAAATGGCTTTGTTTTGAATGTTACGCTGACCTGTAACATGTTGGAACGATTTTAAAATACTGTGAAGATTCACACGTTGGTGAGCACATGCTTAGCTTTCATTTATTTTTTACAAACATATATTTATCACAACAAAACGTGTCTGACCTGATCCTGACCACACAACCCACTGGACCGCCATTATGATTGACATGTCAACAGTGAATTTAGCTAAGTCTTCAATTCACTGTTGACACATCAGTCAACTTGGCTCCAATGTGTCAAAAACGAGGAGAAGGTTTGCATATTCCTCTCCAGCTCTAGAGTCACGCAGGTTTGAGTTGCCTGTAGTCATGAAGAGTGACAAAAGCGTGATGTTTTGGGTTGTTTTTTTCTATGATTGAATTTTCAGAGAAAATGGCACCACTATAACTACTTTTTCTGGTTGCATTAAACCTGTGTGGTAGCAGTTCAACTGGGATCTTTGTTATAATAACTGTAAGCCAATTTTTTCCTGTAAATTGGGGTTTGTTTCAGTTATTTTGAGTGTTATTGTAGGAATAAGGGAGGATGAAAGGGCTCTGTCTGTTGACCTCTCAAAAACACGTTCACACAATTTGACTCTCGTCCTCTCTCTTTCTGTTATTCAATAGCCCTCGCTCCATCTGTCTTTCTCTTTGTCTCTCTCCCTCTCACCTCGTTCTCACTCTTTCTCTTTCGCTCGGGCTTGGAAGTGGCCGAGGTCCTGAAAAGGGTGGCGACTTCCTTTTGGATAAACATGTCGGGAATCTGAGAGAAAGCATTCTTTCCCATCGCAAGATAACCCAGGGGGGAAACGGGTTCATGTTGTAACATAGGCGGGCCTGTCGGACTTCACCCTCTGGACTAAAGCTAAGGCCCCCATGCTGGAGCACAGACCACTCTCCCCCTGCACACGCTCCACTGTACTGGGCTGTTGTGGGATATGCACGACGTGCAGTGTGTAGTCTAGAACTAGGCCAGCACAGACTATAGAGCTTTCTCTGTGTCTGCAAACTGTGCTGCTCTGCTCAATGCTGTTCTGTGAGGTTTTAAGTTCATTTGGGTGTGGATGAATGCGTGAATTAAATGTTTGCTTATGTATTTTTTTGTTGCGTCTCCAAAAGTGGTCATTCCATGTGGGATACACACAACGCCACAATCCACTAAGCACAGCAAGTCGTGTTCTACATGAAACACAAACTATATGTGGGTGCACACCATCCAGCCGACGCCGTCTCTATACACACTCAACTGGCCATGCTGGTCTGACCTGTGGCCTGTGGCTACTTTATTAGGTACCTCTATCTCTCTATCAGGTTAATGCACCTCACTGTTCTCCTCAGATATGTCCTCCTGCACTCCTCTATTGTTTAACAGTGGTTATTTTAGTACTGTGGCCTTCCTGTCACCTTGACCAGTCTGGACATTCTCCTCTGACCTCTCTTTGTGAGGGTGTTTTTTGGCCCGCAGAGCAGGCGCTCTCCTCTCTGGATGTTTTCGTGTCCTCAATCTATCCTCTCTCTCTCTCTCTCTCTCTCTCTCTTTCTTTCTATCCATCCCACTCTCTCTTTCTCTCCCTTACCCTTTCACTCACATTCACACACACCTACACTGGCGTGCTCTGCTAGACCAGGTCTGTTGAACTTGGCAAACAGTCGTTGGCTGGGAATAGGACCAGAATAAGGGCCAGAAGCATGCCTCAACCCAGGCCCTCCCAGATTACAAGGGGTGAGGGATTAGATCCAGGGCGGATGCTGCATGGCCCTCCCTTCCCGTCCTGGCCTTAGCTCCGGAGCGCTCCATGGAGGGAACAGTGCTGTGAGAGCTGCAGGAAGAGACTCCTTTAGACCTGTATCTGAAGAGCCCTGCTGGCATCCTTCATAATCACACTATGGCAGGGATGTTTTTCAAATAAACCACTTTGGTTGTGTTTGGTGATAAGTTGCCCAAAAACGTGATGTTTCTTTATTTGGTTCTAACTATTTAAAATTGGTAGCACCACAAACAAAGTTTTTCATTGTATAGTTAAACTGGGGATTTCCAAAGCAGGAATATTAAATGAACATGCATCATTGAAGCTTTTTTTAACACCATCTTTGGCTGGGTTTTAAGTTGAGTCTTCTGTGAAGCTCTATCTAACTCCAATATACAGGAAGCTGACTTTCCATTTCGTTCTCTTTTATGTTTCCCTCAGAGAATGGCTTTGTGGGATATTCAGGGGAGCTGCTTCGTAACAACACTCTGCCAGACTACACGTCAGGGGAGAACTTCTTCACCGTCTTTGGGGTGTTCTTCCCCTGTGCCACAGGTGAACCAGAGAAGCCTGTGGTTGTGGTGGAATCTAGTTTGCACCACTGCAGAAGCAATGTACTATATTCTCCAGCTTTCAATTAAGGCTTTATATAATGCAGTTCAGTTCAGGTCCTTTGCCTGCTAAGCCTAGACTTATTTGCTTAGTCTCTGACTTAAAGGTTTTGGCATCTAATGTATATGTATCGATTAACCTGTTATGTGTGTGTTTCTCTGTGTGTGAATGTGTTTGTGTGAGTGCAGGAGTGATGTCGGGCTTCAACATGAGTGCGGACCTGCAGAAGCCGGACCAGAACATTCCACTGGGTACCCTGGCGGCTGTTTTTACCTCGTACGTGTCCCTCTTTCTCTCTCACACACACACACACACACACACACACACACACACACACACACTCACACACGCCTAACTACATCCCTCCACAATAAACCGTACACCCGGCCCTGTGTCTGTGTCTGATGGAGAGTAAGATATCTGTGCTACACCCATGTCTGACTCTGATTGTGTTGGACCTCTTCGTCTCTCAGGTGGTTTCTCTATCTAGTCTTTGTGTTCCTCCTCGGAGCCATTTGCACCAGAGACGTCCTGCGCATTGACTTCCTGATAGCGGAAAAGGTGAGACTTGCCTTTTTTTCCGCTCCGTCCTCCATCTTTGTGTGGTCTCTCTCAAAGAAGGGGATTTCCAAAGAGTGACAAGTACCTTTGTGGTTTGCCTTCATTCTTGCTGGTACCACTTATCTCGTTCAAATGTTGTGTGTGTTTTTCCCCAATTGACTTAATTTTGTTTTGTGTATGTTTGCGCGCAAAAATCCAACTTGACATTGTAAAAAATAAAGTGTTTGTTTCCTTACAGTTTAAGTTTACATCTCTACTCAACTATTACTTTAACATTTCTGCATGTATCTTAATATTGTTTTATCAAATTCAAACAAAGCTGAATTTTAAGGGTAAAATTGCACATCATGGTTTGATCATCAGTTTTTGTTTAACAGTCAGTTTACATGCTTAGTTCATGCAGTCCGTTTCTTGCCACTTTGACATCCTACTTAAACGATCAAAGTGTAGGTTTGAAGGCCTCCAACACTTCCACTATGGGACTGGTTTCGGATGTCGATGGCCTACTCCACAGTGACCTTTTGTGCACTAGAGGCCATTTGTTCAGCTGGTCCTATGGAAAGAAACAAGACCGCTCAGCACAGCTGAGGTCAGATGGACAGTCCCTCCGGCCCCCTCTCTCTTTGGCCCTGACGCTCCCCACGCACAGAGCTCAAACAGCCCCCGTCATTTCCACAGTCTCACTTTCACCTTTTCACGTTCGCTTACTCTGATATCAATGGTTGTGTTGCCATAAGTTCCCCTATAGTGAAGTTTGAAACAAATGTTGAAGCAAAAGTACTTGGGTAATAACCACCCCCCCCATGCACAGCCCCAGGGCTGGCAGCCCCACACTGTGTCTGTGCTCACAGCTGTCCTTACAGTACAGTGGGCTAGGAGGGGGGCTCATGGTTGATACACTGGTCAGGGGGCGGGGGTGCATGTCAGCTGCCTTTTGAAATGTGTGTGTGTGTGTGTGTGTGTGTGTGTGTGTGTGTGTGTGTGTGTGTGTGTGCGCGCGTGCGCGTGCGTGTGTGCGCGTGCGTGTGTGTGCAAAGGCCTGTTTTTTAAGACGTGGGTGTGGAGCGGCTTCCTCTCTGAGGTGACCGTATGAACTCATTAGAACCCCCAACTTATGGCCCCCAAGGCAATATGGAATGTGATATATTTCACATTACGTTTCACACACGGACCGAGAAGTAATTTCCTATCTTCACACAAATCCTCTTATGAAACACACTGTAGGGGGAAACGTGGAACTCGTTGTATGAGAGCTGGCATGTCAGGCCGTCACATGTCTAGAGGTCCGGGCTCTTCTCCATGAAGGATGTTTTCACAAGGGGCTGGCCGAGCGGAGCGGGGCTGGGTGTGACCCCCTCCACCCCCCGTCCTCGTCCCCGTCTCCGTGTTCCTTACAGAAATAGAACGAGTAGACTGGACAACCGCTCGTCCTCCTTAACGGTCTGGGATGTCTAGCAATGAGGCCGCCTGTTTTTAGAGCTTAGGCTAGGAGGCTCTTCCTCCTACACATTCCAAGTCCAGGGCTAGCTCTGCTTCTATGATTCTTATTCCTCTCCTTCCTGTGCAGGTCTCCTGGCGGGGCTTCCTGTTCCTGGCCGGCCTCTACGTCTCCTCCCTGGCCTCCTGCATGGGCGGCCTCTACGGAGCCCCCAGGATCCTGCAGTGCATCGCCCAGGAGAGAGTCATCCCGATCCTGGCCTTCCTGGCTCAAGGAGTGGGTGCTGGGGGGACATGGGGAAGGGAGTGATTTTGGATTAAAAGAATCAACATGGGAAGAGCAGGGAAAAAATCCTGTGTAGATCGAAGGGACTAGATTGAAATAAAGTGAAAGTCACCTTCATTATTCACAAACGTTCACACACACACACACACACACACGCTCTCAATGTAGTGAACAAAGCCATGATGCTTTGCTTCCATCAAATAGTTTAATTCACCACTGCAGGAACGAGTAAAAAGGGTCCAAATTGAAGTTCACAAAGCCTCACAAACTATCCCACGCTGGGTAGGATGGCCAAACAATGTGTGTGGTGGAGATAGGGCCAAGGGGGTGTGGTGGGTGGAGTCCTGCCTGCTGCTGCTGCCTAATTATAGAGTAGCCCAGCTCACTCCATTAGGTTGTAAGGAGGGAGCCGGGTGCCATAAAGAGAGGGTCGCGCCTGACTAAATGCTGCTGCATGCCCCCACTTTGACTCTGTCAAACCCCCCTTTCCTCAGGCCCACCCCCCGTCCCCATTCCTTCGTGTGTGTCCATGCTTTGTGTGCATGTGTATGTTTAGTGTGCCTGTGTGCTTGTATTTTTGTGTGTGTGTGTGTGTGTGTTAGTGTGTGTGTGTGTGTGGTCTCTATGTGTTTGTACCGTCTGACCCCGGGCTGGAGGGAGGCCCCTCGACATCTTGCCCCCAAATCAAAGCCTCAGAACAAACGCAGGAAGGGAGCAGGGCAGGGCCGAGCCTGGCTGAGCTGGAGCCCTGCCAGCCCGTGTGGAGCTCTAGCTCAGCCCAGCTTCACTGGAGCGGCGGTAGAAGAGGCTGGCTGTGTAGCGTGTGCTGTAAAAGGAGCAAGGCTAAAGTTCACTATAATTAGCCTCTTTCCTGTCTTCCTTCATGTTCTCTCTCATTTCTCTTCCCCCTCTGTTCTTGATCTACATTGTTGTTGTTTTCTTTCTGTTCAAAGTGAGGACACATTGGGTGTCTCCCTCACCCTCATCACCCCCCTTTCCTCCCATTCTGCCTCTCACAGCGAGGTCCCAACAACACCCCGATAGCGGCCATCTGCCTCACCAGCCTGCTGACCATGGCCTTCATCTTCATCGGTAAGCTCAACGTGCTGGCCCCCATCGTCACCATCAACTTCATGGTAACCTACGGCGCCATCGACTACTCCTACTTCAGCCTAGCCATGGCCTACGACCTGCAGAGCGCCACGGAGAGCCGGACGCTCCTCCGTACCCCCCGGATCAAGACGAGCAGGGTGCGCCCCACCAAGCCCAGCCTCAGGCCCCTCATCGAGGACTGCGAGCCGGGGGAGGAAAGACACGGGGACAGATCAGGAACCCTGTTGGAGTTCGCCAAAGACCTGACGCAGATGTTTCCGCCGGTTCCAGAAGGAGAGCGGCAGGCGGAGGATGACAAGGCCCCGTGTGGGGAGGAAGGGAGTAGGGACCCCAATAGGAGGAAGTATTCTGCCAAAGCCCCAGCCAAGCAGACACTGATTGATAGCTTTGGTGCCGACCTCAACTGCAACACGTTAACGCCTGAGAGGAGCCCAGTGACCCAGGAGCCAGTAATGGATCCTCCAGCACCCCCAGAGGAGGCTGAGTATCAGCCCCAGGAAGGAGCCTGGGACCTGGGGCTTGGCTCTGGAGAGGAGAGGCTTGACAGGTGTTTGAATGGAGGAAGTGGACTGGATCAGTCAACTCAGATGGACAGCATCAGTTCAAGTGAGCCAGTTTAAACCTACAATACATTAAATATAGAAAGAAAAAAAAGCTCTAGAAACCTTTCACTAGATTTAAAAACACAAAGGATAATTAAACATGAAATCTTTATATAGCCATTTCTAATATTCCTTTTGAAATGGCTTTGTAACAGTTTTTTCTCCTGGCCTTCCAGGTGCTGAAAGTGATCCAGGACAGTTGGGAACGGGAATCAAACCAATACGTCATTCAATCTATGGCAACTTATGCAACCGCTGGGTATCTTTAATTGGCGTAAGTAACCCAGTCACCCAATTTACCTTTTAAGCACTGATTTACTTACTTATTATTATATAAAAAATACACATTCTCGTGATAACCGCACTAAATGTATGCATTTTCTGCTACCACCTCATACATTCCCCAGGCGATGAGTTCTTTCCTCATCATGTTTGTCATTGACTGGATCTATGCATTGATAAACATAGGAGTGATTGTGCTGCTTCTCCTCTACATTGGGCAGACGAGTCCAGGCCTTCCACCAGGTAACTGGTCACTAGTTACCGTCAATCATAAACACAAGTCTATTTAACCATGGCCGAATGATTAAGATGAAGGGAACAAAACCTGAACCCATACAATGCCACATTCACAATGGATTAGGCTTACATTAATAATAGAGGATTGCCTTTTTTTTTTTACAAACAGGGGCTGCATATCGCTTTTCATTATGTAAATGGATCAAGTCTTCAGTGCGTAACATTGGCAGGTATGTGTGTGTGTGTGTGTGTGTGTGTGTGTGTGTGTGTGGGGTAGTGGGTGCCACACTAATGCAGAGAAGGTCTGTTGGCTATGTTGTTGATTAATTCATTACAATGCATACATGGTACATGTATAACCAATGACCACAGTAGAACACAATGTAGCTTGAAAACTACCCAATTCAGAAGGTGTGCTGTCAATCAGGGTGCAGTCTTCGGGATGCTATAGATAAGAATGAGTGAATTCAGCGTTTTTTCTGTGATGAAGTTTTATTTTTATTTAACATTGCATTTACTTATCTCAACCTCACCTCACTATTTGTTGTTTGTCTGTTCCAGAAGTCATCCTGTTGCCATGGACCAGATGATTGTGACATCCCCTCCATTTGGTGTCGGCATGGAAACAAAACAGCTAACGGAAGACAACAATGACTTTGCCTCTCGTGAACGCTACCATCAGTCGTCCATCTTCTGTGTGAACTCTATGGGCCAGTCTGAACTGAAGTGACTGGTTCAGGTGGATGGTGGAGATGACTGTTACTGCCAACTGGCTTTCATCCTACAATCTCATTTAGAGTCAATGTGTCTATAATGGGGCATTTTGAAAGGATTTTTTTTTCTGCTCAAGGGTTGGATATTTTAGGGACTTCATAGGGACAGTATTCTGTAGCTTGTCACACACAGTTGGTAAAGGATGCCAATTGAGTAGGGAGAATTGTTTGTACATAGACCCAGTATAGCAATAAAAGTTGTCCCAGACATCTTTGTTATATATAAACATTCAATTGCACAAAGTAAAAGAGCAATCGTCAATCCTCTGATAATTACCACAACTGCCAACCACAAGTACGGATGATTACAACATCTATGATGAGGAATAAAATAGTGTAGGCCAAAACATTGTACAAAAAAATATGAGGGTGTATCCTAGGAATACTTGTTCCCACAGAAATACAATCATACACTAAAAATAAGAGACCCCAAAAGTAAGTAATTTTGTTAGGTACATTAATATATGTACATCCCATGTGCTGCAGTCTACTATATTTGTTGTCTGTATCAATTGTATAAATAAATAGTTCCGTATGGATAAGAACTGATGCATTAACAACGTAACGTTCCACTTGCCTAGAAAAAACGCTTGTCTGGAACTGATTTCAAATTGTTTTTGGTCCAATCTCTTTTTCTCATCTTGCATAAGAAGCTGCACAGGCTTTCCCTTGCCGAATAGCGGAATAGGGTGGAAACTCTCTATAGCTGATGTGTGTGTGTGTGTGGGAGGAGCCGGGCGCCTCGGATGTGATAACAAGCTTCTGTTTCAACTTCATTTGCCGAGCTCCTAAACGTATTACCCGCCATCGCACGCAATGGATGTAAAGGGGCTATTGGGAAAATTTGAAATCAGATAATACTAACTAAAGTTAAAGTTCGCTTCAGATGGTGTCCACGGCCTCCTTACCGGTCGTTTTTTGGAACAGATTTGCGACCGTTTTCAGGTCTTGACCATGGAATCGTGTTTTTTTAATCACGTATACTTCTTGTTGGTAATCTTCTTGGTAGTCCCGAGTCTCTTAGAGGCATGGATTTACAGCTCAGGCACTGAGGGGACAGTAGTCACCGGAGGTTACTTTTCTACTGGGACAATCGACCCCGAGGAAAGAATTGTGGTGGCAGAGAAAATGTTGCATGCAAAATCAACTTTAGGCTTCAGGGAGACAGTATCTTCAACTGGAAAAGACCTCTTTCAAGCTCAAAGTTATAAAACACAGTATTTGACTGCAAGAAAGTTAGGTAAGGTTTAAATACTAACCAACCAGATATCGATTCTTCGGATGGATTTAAGTAGTGTCATCTATCTCATAATCCATGCAGTGTGATTTATTTTTCATTAGGGAAGCTATTGACAAGTTAATGAATAGTTTAATCATTTATTTTTACAATGAAAGCTGTAAAGAGCATTTTTTTTCTACAAGTTTGCTAACGTACTTGATCATTAATTCATCAGTGTAACTATAATGGAATATGACAGCAAATATTGTGTAACATACTGGTGAACTGGATCAATCCTAAAAAAAAATCTATAGACAGAGTTTATAAATAGAGACCAACAGAATAAAACATTTTTTATTACATTTTGAAATATGTATTTCATTAGATGCAATTTACTGAGTGAATTTGAATCATTCACTTTCTTTATTTCCGTCTGTGGAGACATGTGGCATGCCAGTGCATTGAAGGTATTCTTGAGGTGTTCTAGGCTACATGCAGGTGGGAATGCTTCCTTTAAGTGTTCTCATGCCGTTACATTTCAGCCTCCCAGCATGTTACCATGTGATGCCTGTCTAAAGGCTTGGTCTTAATGGTGGCCCTTTAACCTTCACTACTGTATGTCCATTTACCATTGATTTTATCCACCGAGTAATTTCCAAATCTATCCATCTCCTTCAAAAGCCTTTAATCTAATCTACCATATTATATAAATCCCTTTATAATTTGTGTATTGTTGCGCTAGTGTGGACTGGAGAGTAGGAACAGTATCACGGTAAGATTTAATATTGAAGCTAATAGTGCATTCTACAGCTTTGATTGTAAATATGTATTAACTGCCTATCCATTAACTTGTCAATGACTTATACTCTTTAAAAACTTTTTTTTAAAATCTCATTGTCCTAGGGCCTGAATTTGAATTTATTTTATTTTATTTTATTTATTTTAACATACCATCGGTGACACATTCATCCTGTCACTGAATCGTCGACCCCCGCTGGTAAAACTGAAATGACTAACAAGTTGGGAAAGGAGGAGCAAACCGCTGTATCACCGTGATATTGTGGGACACTTACATGGAGAATAGATTCACTGGAATGGTTGGTCAGCTCGCCTAACAGCTTGACCCATTCTGTTTGATGCCAGTTCTAGGGCAGGCAGGTTGGCAAAGAAAACATAAATGAAACAGCCGAGAGAAAGCACAAAACACGTAGAGAGAGACAAGTCAGAACAAAAGGCTGAGAATAAGGCAGAGGGTAATACAATCACAGTGCGTTCAAGATGAATGATCAGAAGATAGATGAAGATCAATAAAGATAACAAGGGGGAGCAATACAGAAAGAGGGAGGAAGCAAGTCTGTGTCCTCTGTGATCCGACTGCTCCTAAGCCAAACCTATCCTTTGATCACTCAGTCTGCTTTGTGCAGCTCCATGGTTAACAGGCTTTACTTTCGATGCCTTACCCAGCTCGGGAGCTCTTCCATGGGCCAGTGTGTTCCACCCAGCCCACCATTAGTAGCCCCAGTAGAGCTGGGTGGGTAGTGGGCAGCCAGCCTCAGTCCTGCATGCTTTCCTCCCTGGCCAGCCTTAGGTGTTTATGTGGGAACAAAAAGAGAGAGCTGCTCTGCAGATGTCAGTGGCAGAGACCACAACTGTCCCTGGAGCCACATTCGATGTAAGACGTTTTTTCTTTGTGATTACGACATCAAAAGGCTAGCCTAGGTGGGGTCAGACAAGTCTTTCCCTACGAGGCTTAATAAAATCAGACGCCTGATAGCAGGCCTCGGGCTCTGGCATCCGTCCTCCACCACACCCTGGCCTTGGACTGGACCGGCCCGGTCTGGCTTGGCCCAAGTCCACGTTGCTCCTGGCAGATGTAGCGTTAGATGTTCAGTTACATAGTTGTCTGTAAACAAATACTGTGTCTTGTCAAATCCTCTGCCTGGGGACGTGAATGTTTTCTGTTGGAGTAGGCCTACAGTGGTATTATGATTACTAATACGATACGATTCTAAATGTGTTGAACAAGAGTCACATTTGGGGAATGGGCATTTTAGTTTAGAGTGATTATAAAAAGGTGAACTTTGAACACTGATTAAGATTCTATAAAGAATATAAGCTGGTTATGCATAGTTAGTTAACAAGCAACATACTTTATATTATGTAATGTGTATTGCTGGATTACAACCCGTATGATAATAGGCATATCTACCTACATTTGAAGGGGTACTTGGTTGCTAATGTAATTTGTGTGAATGTCTGTTTTATTTAAGTCTAATATGTAATAGAGCGCCGTCATTGAACCATTGTGCACACTGTCTCCGTTAGGCAGAGCCCAGTTTCCCTGCCCTGCGAGTTTTACCAGGGGCTTGTGCACTCTCAGCTTTAGGAAGGAAACAGGCAGATTCCCAAGGGAAATCGTCACCTCCATATTTAGGAACTCTGGCTTTGGTTAGGATAGACAGGCGGGGATCCCAATTGTTTTCCACCCAAATCATTGTATCCGCAGCAACGGCAATCAGCTTCTGACAGAGTCTGTATCTTCCCTCTCTGCCCTTGACTAGTCCATAAAACCTTGTCTGTAAAAACCAGACTGGGGCTCTAGGGTACCCTCTAGTGGTGTGACAGTCACACTGTTCAATGACCGGTAATGGTGTGTATCACAATCACTTATTGAGTATGTTCCTTCCCTGATGAAGAAGTTATAATGCATAATTCTAATTGCTATAATATAATTTCAAAATCCAAGTTCTGATGTTCTCTCTAGCGATAGAACATAAAGCAACCGTC
Organism: Galaxias brevipinnis; assembly: GCA_036023535.2. Classification (NCBI taxonomy): domain Eukaryota; kingdom Metazoa; phylum Chordata; class Actinopteri; order Galaxiiformes; family Galaxiidae; genus Galaxias; species Galaxias brevipinnis. The sequence goes on from JAVQIZ010057726.1 coordinate 34,652, forward strand.
TAATTGAACAAATGTTCAACGCTTTTATTTCACACAGCCACTGAACACAGTACCCATGTCTCCACGGAAACCAGCTGGACAGTGCCTCTCAGTCCCACCCCACAAGCCACTACAGAGTACCCCAGCCAATGGGAAGACCCGTCAGCACCGGCCCATCTTCTTGACACATTCGCTGGCCTATCAGAGGAACCCAGGCCCGTGACGGAGGAGGCCATGCTGTCTAGAGACAGCCCTGATGGCTGGCTCAGGCTGGGAGATGCCACGGACATGTACACCGACAGACATGGCGCTCCAGACACACGCACAGCCACAGACTCTCAGACCACAGACTCTCAGACCACAGACTCTCAGACCACAGACACTCAGACCACAGAGACTCAGCCCACAGACTCTATAGACTCTCAGACCACAGACTCTCAGACCACAGACTCTCAGACCACAGACACTCAGACCACAGACACTCAGACTACAGACTCTATAGACTCTAAGACTACAGACTCTGAGACCACAGATTCTCAGACCTTAGACTCCCAGACCACAGACTCTCAGACCATAGACACTCTCAGGGACACAGACGCTCCCACCACGGAGATGAGCACAGGCAGAGACGAACTCAGGGCAGACAAGTTTACGGCTACACAGAAAAACGGGGAGTCGCACACCACACAGAGACAAAGAGATGCAGGCACACACAGAGCAGACATCATCCAGTTTACAGCCACTCTAAGGCACAGGGAAATGCGCACCCCTTACAGAGACACGGACACACACGCCACCTTCAGAAACACAGACCCACATTCATCCTTCAGGGATACAGACACACGTGTCACATCCATAGATACAGACACACACGCCACCTTTGGAAACACAGACACACACTCATCATTCAGAGAAACGGACACACACACTCCATCCAAAGACATAGACACACACACTCCATCCAAAGACATAGACACACACACTCCATCCAAAGACATAGACACACACACTCCATCCAGAGACTTAGACACACACACTCCATCCAGAGACATAGACACGGACGCCACCTTTGGAAACACAGACACACACTCATCCTTCAGAGAGACAGACACACACGCCACATACAGAGACATGGACACAGGGACGGTGGGTGTCCCAGTCCAAAGAGGCGGCCCCTACCTCTCCACCACCATGAGTCGGGCTGGCGAGAGGACTCTGCTGTCCATCCCCTCCAACAGCACCTCCTCCATGTACACCACAGACGACTCCAACTCCCAGCAGCCCTCATTCTCCTGGGAGACCACGGACGGCCGAGGCGGCCTTTCATCCACCAGGGCTAAAGACGTGGACTCTACGTCAGAGTCTCACCCCGCCCTCACCACCAACTCCTCCGGCGTCGGACTATCAGAGACAGAGGGGACGTCCGCAGGGACCCAGACACTGACGGGCACCACCCGATACCAGGACCTCACCTCGGGGTCGCAGAGCGGGCCTTACTCTACCCCGCCTCTGGTGGTCCTGGAGAAAGACACTGCTGTGCCCAATGGGGGCACTGTCCCCTCAGAGGTGTCTGTGTCCTCAGTCCCACCTATCCTCTCCTCTGAGGGGGACGTGTCCAGCACCTTGGGCCGGGGACAGGGGTATGACGGCCCCCTCAGCGTCGGGACGTCCACCGAGTCCTCCACGGGAATCCAGACGTCGTCCAGCACCACCCAGGTAGAGGCTACACACCATCCCCCTAGGAACGGGACCAATCATACGCACTTATTATACATGTTGCAATGTTTTATAACGTTTAACTTTATTGTATCTTTTCTTTCAAACCTATACAACTCGAACAATCTAAACAAGTAAGTGCCTATTCAACTGTCATTTCTGAGGTTATGTAAATACATTTACATGGTATGTGGTATTGTATTTCTCTCTCCTCTGGTCGTGTAGAGGGAGGGGGAGACAGAGGTGGTTCCTTCATTGACGGAGGAGGCCAGTACCATCATGGGTCTGACCACAGCGCCCCCTAGCGTCCCAGACAGCATGACGGCCGTGGATGACTCCGTGTCCAGGTTCTTGTCTGGACAGTCCCCCTTCCTCCCCAGGACAGAGAGGCCAGCCCTGGCCACCGAAGTGCTGCAGGCTACCACCCCTGGCTCCGTCACCCACAAGTAGGGAGAACACCATATACTATACTCTGATGTGTTCAACTCTATAAGGAAAATATGAGAGTTGAATACCAAAATAAAGTAATTATTTAAAGGTAAATTAAAAAGGATGTATTAGGTCTTTTATTTTGTCAGTTTGTTTAATTCATCCTTATATCATGGAACTTGTTTGTTCTTATGTGTGTTTCTGTCTAAGTTTGTTTGTTGTTGCACAATCCGTCCACCCAGGCCCCAGGTGACAGAGGAAGAGGGGACCCGTGAAGAAACATCAAGCACCAACACCACCCCCACCAACCCCCCAACCACCACCTGGCCTCCCCCCTCCAGCAGCAGCCCAACCCTGGGTAACGTCACACCTATCACCCCCTCCACCGCAATCACCACAACCACCACCACCACTGCCTGGGGGCAGCAGACCCCCAGCCCCTCCACCCCTCAGCACCAGCCCCCTACCCAGACCCAGACCCAGGGCACCTCCACGGGGTTCCGCACCCCCACAGACGTCACCACCCTCCACTTGGAAACCAGCACGGCCACGCCTGGGATCACCACCGACCACGGCACGCCCACCACCATCGCCACTACGGCCCCCTACAGTGAGGGCGCCCCCACCAGGAGCACCCTAGAAACGCTGCTCACTACAGGGAAGCACACAGACCGGGGGAGCACGGAGGTGGAAGTGACTACGCTTCCCATGAGCGTCGGCTCTACTCCTAAACCTGGTTGGTTTACTGTAGTAGTGCAGTTTATTTATTTATTTATCTGAAATATTTTACTGATTAATCAATTGCTAATGCTGTAACCATAAGTTACTTTTATCGTCTCAATATATATTGTTTTACTGTCAACTACTGTAGAATCTAATCAATGTCGGCGAACTTCATGCAAGAACTAAGTGTCTCAGCATACTGACCAGTGCTAGTTTTTTTAAACTCTTTCACAATAACAGGAAAGTACATTATTATCACTAACTAGTATTATTATTATTCATAGTAAGGCTGTTAGTGTTAATAGTATTATCACAGTATTTTGGTCTTTAGTGTATCTGAAGCCAGAATCTTTCTTATCTCCAGTCAGTCCATGTTCTCCCGACCCATGTATTAACGGAGGGGTATGTGGGACTTCCGGAGGGGGAGGATTCACCTGTCGTTGTCTACCGGCATGGACAGGACCCACCTGCCAGCTAGGTAAGCTGTACGTCATTGTCATTGTGATTGTATGTCATTTTCACATTACGGTGTCTAACTAGACTGCTCTGGTCTTAGCCACAGCAATTTCATTGAAACGGGAAAGGTTTATGTAGCTAAGCAGCAGATATGGGCCCCATACTCTTGTGTGTAAATGTCACTACAAAAAGAAAATGTATGATTTATGTTAGAGTTTTGAATGCATGAGGCTAAAGCGTATTAATAATGAAGCCTGTCTCTCTGTCCAGATGTGGACGAGTGTGTGGGACACCCGTGTCCGTCAGGCTCCAGCTGTGTCAACACACGAGGCTCCTTTAGCTGTGAGTGTCCACCAGGCTTCGACCTGGAGGATGGACGCACCTGTTCTAAAGGTAGGTAAAGCTTGGCCGGTGCACGCGCGCACACACACGCGCGCACTTGCACACACACACACGCACGCACGCACGCACGCACGCACGCACGCACGCACGCACGCACGCACGCACGCACGCACGCACACACACACACACACACACACACACACCACAGCACACTTGTGTGTTTTTTCTATCTTAACCGTATGTATTCAAATAATTGTATATCTTAATTAATACATGAGGCTGCCATTAAACTA
>JAVQIZ010057744.1:0-15428 GCA_036023535.2 Galaxias brevipinnis
CAGAGCGCAATAGAGAGATGGTGACACAGATCGGAATGGAGGGTGGGAGAGATAGAGAGAGAGAGAGAGAGAGAGAGAGAGAGAGAGAGAGAGAGAGAGAGAGAGAGAGAGAGAGAGAAACGGAGCCATAACAAAAGAAGGCCAAACTGCAAATCAGACCGCGGGGCAGAAACGCTCCGGTGGTGTGTTTGACTCACACACACACTCACCTCTCCTTCTCTCTCTCCACCTGTCTGGCTGTCACGGTTATTGCAACCTCATTTCTTGTCAGGCTCACACCCAAAATGGCCGACAACAGGTTGCCACCCGAGGAGATGTTGTTGGTAGCCTTATACCTATCTGTCGTCAGGAAACCGCCACAACAAAACTAAGGAGCGGTGAAATGGACCGCATCGTGTTGGTGCTCGGGGGAGCAGAGCGTGTGGGACACATTAGCCAGGGACAGACCTGACCGTCCCCTGCTCAACAGCCTGCAGCGACATGCTAAATTAGCCTGCCTGCCACCGCCAAACAATAGCCCTCCCTTTGGTCACTTTGTTTTCTTAAATCCTTCTGACGATAAAACAAATCTACAGTGTACACTTCACTGACAAGAAAACTACCTCTTTTTTTATTTTTGCCAAAGCGTGATGCACTGTTTTCTCACCTGCAATCCTGCTGTCTTTAACAGACACACTGTACTCTCCAAAAGGCTCTTCAAAATGAAAGACAACGTTTTGCGTTGTCGGCAGCACAGAGCAGCATAATGGACCGACAGCGAGCGTTTCCCGGCTGTTGGGTTAGTAACAGTAATAGAGGCTGAGGTCAGGTCAGAGAAACTGACCTTGCTAGCCCCAGGCAGAAGATGGAGCTTGACGTATGGATCGGCCAGCCCGTTGGAGTCCATAGCCTTCAGTCCCTGTGGACACACAAAAAACACGCGCACACACACGCAAACACACACACACACACACACACACACACACACACATATGAGGTCAAAGGATCAGTCATCCTTCCCTACACATATAATCTAAAAGACAAGGTCGAAATGACTAACAACATGTGCTACATTCCAGCTGAAGCTTACTAACTCATTTTGAGTTTCTATAGTGCCTGCTAGCCAACTGTATGGCTTTCGATGGATACGGCTTCTGGAAGCTGCACATCCTCTGAGGCTGTGTCACGTACAGTAAGGGCACGTTCTATCCTCGTGGCAGCACACCGCCACATCTAGCCTGCTAGCTCGAGCAGGGTTTCAAGTTACCACGGAATGCGTTTTCTACGGGATGAGCTTGCCTCAATGCATTGTGAGAGGTTGAGGGTTTTTGTTTCACGCGCCTCCATTGTTTAGGGGCTTGCCTCGATGTTGTATGGCGGGGCTAAGCCCGTGTCTGTGAGCAAGATAGTGGGGCGACATTCACTGCCAACCCAAAGCTAGTATAAAGGAGAAGGGCTTAAGCTTATTGCACTTTGCAGCGCTTGGCTCTGTGCATTGGAGACGTTGAATAGCTCGGGCTTGGTTTGGAACAGTGTCTCACTTCAGATTAGCTCTTGGCACTAATTAGGAGAGCTACTGCATCCAGTTACGTAAATTATGCCCATGTCCGACTCGGGAGAAAGTACCTAATTTTTGCTCAAATATTATCAATGTAGGATTAATATTTGATTGATTCTGCGGGCTATGAATGGATTCTGACTGAAAAAGCTTTGTTTTTAAGATGAAAGACTATAAGACTGAAAGGTGGTGTGCGTACCTTTAGGATTGAAGAAGACTATGGAGGTAAGGTGGTGTGCGCACCTTTAGGACTGAAGAAGACTATAGGATAAGGTGGTGTGCGTACCTTTAGGATTGAAGAAGACTATGGAGGTAAGGTGGTGTGCGTACCTTCGCCTTGTGTACGGTACAGTGGAGACAGTTGTTGTCTTGGTCGAAATGCAGGTTGAATTCGAGGGTGCCCAAGTAGGCTGGAAAGAACAAAATCAATGCTCAGCCTTAATTACTGGCTCACCAGAGCACGCATGCACATATATACACATGCACAGACACACACACACACACGCAAACACACACACACACACTCACACACACACTCACATGTGCACACACCGAATCATATTTTGAGGCAAACTTGCAGATTCTTTCGGGAAAAACCATGTTGGTTTTTTTTCCGTATGAATTGATGTGTCTTGTCTGATTACCAGCGGAAAATGAAAGGGAGCTTGCTGCATGAACCACATTATTCCAACGCAGCGAAATAAATCATCGGCGCCGCCGTGTCAGAGGAAGCCGGAGTGACAAAGCAGTGGAGGAACACTCGACTCGACAATTATGCTGCGAACACGAGCCACAACGAGGAGAGGTGTAGACAGAAACTGGTGTTGACACAAGCACAAAGTTGACCCTCCATTTCGAGTTGAAACAGTGGCCACGTTCGTGGGAGCTGTAATGGCCAACGGTTTTAGGAGGGAGGGCACACCACAGGGGCAGTGACGCACACACGCGCATGTGAACGAGTCCCTTAGAGAGTCTCACCGACCCACCCCCACACACACGTATAAACACACACACACACACACACACACACACACACACACACACACGATCCCTCTCAGCACCAGCATCATAAACTGAACCATAACTTACTATCCTCGTCATCCGAGTCCCCAGCCTCTCCCCTCTCCCCGTGGCCGTCCTCCTTCTCCCGGTCCTTCTCCCCTCCCAGGTCCCCCAGGCCGTTGAAGTTCTCCTCCTTCAGGATCTTCTTCTCGCGCGGCGGCGGCGGCGTGCAGGGGTAGTCGTGGAAACGGGGGAAGAAGTCGGAGATCTGCGGGATGGGCATGATGGGCCCGGGACACACGTTGATGGCAAAGTGCTCCTGCATGGAGATCTTCACTGGCGACGGGGGAGGGGGGGCCGAGGGGGAGCGCACGGCCAGGGAGGGGGAGGAGGGAGCGGGGAGGGCCAGGTGGGAGGAGGTGGTGGAGGGGTTGGAGGAGGACGAGGAGGAGGAAGGGTGGGGCGGGGTGAAGTGGGAGTGCGGAGGCGGGGGTTTGGAGACGCTCATGTAGACCGCTGGGTGAGACTGTGTGGGAGAGGGGGAGAGACACAGAGACAGAGAGAGAGAGCGAGAGTGTGCGAGAGAGACAGAGCCAGCGAGAGAGAGAGGGAGGGAGAGAGAGGGAGGGAGAGAAAGAGAGTAAGTGAGCGATTGAGACGAGCAGTAGCATATCAAGGAGTAACAAATGAAAACGGTCAAGAGACAGATGATAGGGAGCAGAAATGAAAGAGATTGAAGGGATACGGATGATGGAGGACGAGAAAGATGGGGAGGAAGTCAGACAGAAAAGTAATATAGAAAGTTATTCAGTGATCTCTGGTTTTCTTCCTCTCTCCACTTTCCCCTCCCTTCCCCTCTTAAGCTGCGGTTCGGTGGAAGCTTTTTTTAAGGCAGGTAGAGCCCATTCCAGCTTAGTCAAGAGTGGTTAATGAATATTTACTTGAGTCACGCATGGCATGCACCGGTTTAAAGTAGAAAATCGGTTTAGTCCCATTTGACTCACAACTGAGATTGTCTTTCTCCAAAACCCACGGCTGCAGTGGTGAGCAACTCACTCCATGAATATTCAAAATGAACAACATCAACACTTCATTTTACTGTTGCCTCCAACAACATTTCCTAATCCCTTTTTATTTTCTCTTTTCACCCTCCCCTCCCACCCTCAATTCCCCTGAGCAGTATTTACATAATACAACTTATTCAGGTCTCAGCATAACTGTAGCTGAAAGAAATGTTAATGATTGCTACCGAGCTGGCTAACAAATAACACGTTTTTTCATTTACACACTATGTCTTCATTGGACCCTAATATTGCTTTGTGGTGCACCCATACATGAACACATTTAATATTAATGTCTCATCTATATTCTGTATCTGTACACAAGTACACACACACACACACACACACACACACACACACATTGTCGCCGTAAATAGCAATAGAAGCGTGACATCACTGTTTGGCTTTAGCGTGTACAATGACCTGGGATCAATAACACCATTCTCAGGACATTGACTCCCCAATGGGCACACACACACATCCCCTCCATTGACTCTCTCCCTCTTCCCTTACATACGCAGAGCACATCAAACCATATGCGCACTTGAGCGGCTGACAAGGCTTGCACTTATTCCGACACTCACACACTCACAGCGGAGCAGCGATACAGACCAGGACACAGTCATTACCATCCCGTGGTTTTGCCACCCGTTCACTTTCACGCACAAGCACCCATTCCACACCTGAACGGAGATGTAGATATACAAGAATGACACACACACTCACACACAGTGCGTGGAGCACACACACACTTGCATCCATTCACCTCTGTGATTGCACGCACGCATGATGAGAACAGTCACAGTCACAGACGCACATGCTTACATGGATAGGCGCGCACACAGACACACACAGACACAGATGTGTGCACGCAGACACTCACACGCATGCAGAAACGTACATACCCAGTGACAGTCTTCATCTGTTCCTGCGCTCCATCTTGCCTGCTCTTTTCTGTCTTTTACACACTGAGGAGCGAGCAGACCTGGAGTCAATATATCCTTCCCCACTCTCTCTCTCTCTCTCTCTCTCTCTCTCTCGCTCTCTCTCTCGCTCTCTCTCAGTTGCACGCTCTTTCCCTCTCCTCTCCTCCTCCCCTCCGCTCCCTCCCCGCCTCGCTCTCAGCCGTGACGTCTCTGGTTAAATTCCCTCAGTCCTTCGCACACTGTGCTCTTGGTACTGTCACTCACTTTCTCAGCGGCGGGCAGATACAACAAAACACAGGCTGAGATTGCCTGTGTGTGTGAAAGAAAAAGGGGAATATGGAGAAAGAAAAAAAATGGAAAGAGGGGCACACAAAGACACGCTCTAAGAGAAGGCACACAGACCTGGAGACAATGAGCAAAACAGAAGGAGAAAATACAGCAGCTATAAAAAACAACTGACAAACAACAGCCACACATTTATGGTGCTGCTCGCTAACAAAGTGTGTGTGTGTGTGTGTGTATGTGTGTGTGTGTATGTGTCTGTAACTGTGTGTGTCTGCGTGTGTGTGTCCGTCCGTGTGTGTGTGTCAGTGGGTGGGTAAGACACATTTGGAGGGCAGAAAGAGGGCTCAACCGCCTAATTGAGGAAGAACTAGGCAGTCCTCAAAGTCCATAGCACACACAGGGAATACACTTCAAACGACGCCGTGCAAAGTTCCAGGCTCACAGAGACACCCAGCCATGAAAAACACACATTCTATGTGCATTAATAGGGAGGCTCCTTTGATTTCCTCTCGTAGAAGGTCTTCTCAAAGAGACACGGCCATGACAATTTAATGAAGTATCTCCGGGATTACGCAACACGAGCGCACACACATCTCCTGACGATTGTCTGCTTTTCATGCATCAAACGTGGCGGATGAAAAATCAGCGTGATCAATGAGAGTCACGGTCAAGTTAAGTGGGGAAAAACAGAGCCCTGTGTTGGGCTGAAGGGACGCTTATAGACAGTCGACAGCTCAATGTCCTACATCCAACAGCAGACTGTATAGCCATCAATCCCTGGATTCCTTAATTGGATTAATAGGAAGTAGAAATAATGATTCATTCCTGTATGATTGACGTTAGTTATCCAAAAACGACCTCCAACATCTCCTGCTGCCGTTGGATTAATATGGCAACCCAGATAACACAAAAGGATAGAGAGAGTGTTCTCCTATGGCAGGTTTGTAGAGCCTGTTCCCCAGCCAAAAGAGGCAGTGTAGCCACCCTCGATTGCTCCGCTATCAGACAGACACTGGTGCTCCCTTGGAGAGCGATGTGTTTTCCCGGCGAATAAGACGTCCCTGCGGCTTACATCTGACCGGCCCTGTGGCCTCACGGCCGGGGCGTGGCCCCTTTCGGCATCCGCCCGCCCGCTGGGGAGCTCACCTAGCCGACCACGGCGCCACCCGCTCCAGCCCTGGGAGCACGAGGGGAGGAGATCTCGTGTCTGCCGGGGGTGTCGACAGGCCAGGGCCACGGATGCACGGCACCCAGCCACGGAGCCTCACCCGCGGGTGCTGTTAGCGGAGACCCGCCACGCGATAGGGCCTCTCACAAACAGATGTCGTGAGAGCAAAAAATATGGCAAGGGGCGGCTGCATTCGTGGCACCAGGCACGTCCAAGCTTGGAGGACTTTGGTGGCCCGCATTGGCACTCTGCCCCATACCCATGTCATGAACAAGTGTAACCCCCCCCCCCCCAGCGCCTCCCCCCGTCCCCGGCCTGTCATCTCCAACCCCCCAGCCCTGTCTGAAGGTCAGTTGAGGACCTCATAGAGCTAAACAGCGGCCGATGGTCTAGGGGGGGTTGGGTAACAACGGGGGGACAACCAACAGAGATATCGGACAGGCTGGACGAACGCACCGCTCCATTGCCAGTGACCCAGGAGAACATAGATTTGTCTGTCTGGCCATGGCTAGTTCAGCGGCTGAAAGCTAATCAATTGAGTTTGAAGAATGAAGTCTGGACAATGAAGCGGGGGCGGAGGGTGGGGGGAGGGGGGGGACGTAATATCGACTGCTCTCCAGGGTAAATGTAAGGTAGCTGATTGATACTTAAGACAACCACGCTGCCCACAAGCAGACAGCAAGTGTAAATAATACACAGAGCTTGGAGGAAAGCAGCATTTTGGAGCAGGGGGAAAAAATTTGTTTCATTCAAAGTAGCAAGGCATTTCAGCGGAGAGAAAGTGTGTGTGTGTGTGTGTGTGTGTGTGTGTGTGGTGTGAAAGACAGAGAGAGAGAGCGAGGGTAGAAGGAGAAGAGAGAGCAATTTAGGAGAGTTCCTTCACTCCCAGTGCATGGGGAGATAATCTCCTCCCATTACCAGCGTACAAAGCGGCGGTGGACCTCTAATAGGAATGCAGCCGGGGCTGCTGGGCCAGCTATTACCCTGGCTCTGAGATAAGGAGAGCAGGCTCGCCTCCATTTACATACGCTGCTCCCCGAGAACTTGGCCCTGCTTTAGACTCGCCCTGAAACGTCACGTGACTCTCCCCATGTACACTGATAGTTTGGTCCTGGCACATGGACCCTTATCCCAGCTTGTGTGGATTCTGAGAAGTTTCCGGCGGCTCCGCTTGTTTGCACTTGAAGGCCACCATCGGACTCGTCAGTGAATGGCTTTTTTTTTTTTTTTCTGTGGAAACTGTTGGCGCGCCGTGAATGCTCTGCTGGGTTGATTAGATTTAGCCGGTGAATGGCGCTTAGATAACTGACGCTCCCAGCCTGGGGTGACGTCCGCGATGCCAAACAAATCCCTCTTTGAATTTCCGTTCCATTCGGACTCGGGAGTGCGGGCGGTTGTTATCGCGGCGCCAAGGCCAGGCCGATTGCTTCGCGTTGGCGTCGTGCTTTGCCAGGTGTGGCGGTCGTGTTGCTGACGCCTGTTTCCCACCGTCCTCAGGTGCTCCTTGCGGCGCGCTAGCGTTTGTTGTTGCCGGCAGCCAGGATCAGTGGCCGGCGTTTGGGGGATCCCGGTGCTCTGTCAAGGCGCGTTATTCTCTGCATCAGGCCCAGTATAGCCAGCCTGAGTCCCCAAGGTGGCGTTTCTGGCACAGAAAGCGGGTCCCCTGCCCCCGCTCATTCTCACGGCCTCTCTCCTGGTCCAATAAGCATCACTCACTGTCTGCCTCCTTCATTGTCCCGTTCCCTTACAAACGCTGTCTCGCTTGTGTCGTCCTTTTGTGTCGCTCCTTCCCTTAAGGCCACCTCGCACCGCTCTCTTTCTCTTTGTTTGTCCTCTATCGCTCAACACCTCTTCTGACAGAAAGAGATTCTATTAACCCCATCGCTGACTTGTCCTTTACTGTGACAAGCGGGGAAATAGACGGACACGCGCCTGTTTTACCCCTCTCTCCGTTTGTGTCATTATGCAGGGTCCTGTTTTTGTTTTGGTTGGATATGATTCGAGACAGCAAAAGTCAGCGGAGTACGGGCACATAGTGAAATAAAGTGTTCCCTGACAGTCTGACAGAGCCATTCCCCGAGGCAACAAATCATTGTTTTCCTCAATCCTTGCCAAGTCTGTAAACCCTGTTTTGGCTTATTCCGCCTTTCGGTGACGTGCTCTGAAAAACGGGTCCCGGTGGCCCTTCAAAACACGTTCTAGTTACGTTTCAGCTTCTAGTTGGGAATAACAGGATTTGCGTTGGGGGAGATGGAGGTGATCGTTCAGAGGATTTGGTGTTAAAAAGTGGAGTATGGAGGTTCCACAGGGCGTGGGAAGTGGGGGGGGGGGGGTGTCAGGGTCGTCCCGTTGCTTGTCAGGTCTCCAGTGGGACGGAGTCGGCCCCATGCTGTGGCTGCTCCAGCTAAGCTCACTCCAGAGCCTAGCTCAGCACTAATACAGAAGCATTACCGCACATGACCCACTTCGACTCTACCTCCTCATGTGACGTGCATGTCCTCTTTCCTTTCTTCTCTTTTTTTTGGCATGTGTCCCTCCCTCGCTCTACCTCGCTCTACCTCACTCTTCAATACTTTCTTTCCCAGTCTTTTTGATGTATGGCTGCTTGGCTTTTTTAGAACAAATGACAGTTCGGTGATTAATAGTGTGCACTCTTTCACTCTCCGTTCCCTCGCCTTCTGGCCCTCTCGCTTATGTCTTTCCCTGACTCCCGTCTCTTTGCAACTCTCCGAGGTGTTCTATCTTTACCTGCGTTAGCCCCATCAGCAAATTCCCATAAATAAACGAGGGAACAGCGTGGAAGAGTGGAGGGGCAGTGTGGCCCGGAGGCAGGGCAATGGACAGACTGGAGGCCCAGAGAGATGGGGGAGACTGGCCAGCTGCTCCAGAGGAGAGGAGTGAAGGTGACTGAAGTGAAAGATAGGGAGAGAGAGAGAGAGAGAGAGAGAAAGAGAGAGAGCGATAGAGAGAGAGATAGAGAGAGAGAGAGAGAGAGAGAGAGAGAGAGAGAGATAGAGAGCGAGGGAGAGAGGGAGAGAGGGAGAGAGAGAGAGAGAGAGAGAGAGAGAGAGAGAGGGAGAGAGAGTGGACGCAGATAGAAACCGGAAGACGGACGAGGGAGGGAGACACGCGGCGCAGGACAAAGGGAAAAAGACGAGGAGAAACCGTGAGGGAACGCGAGACGGAAAACCGAGAAAGACGAGGAGAGCTAGCTCGACGGAGAGAGACACGGGGAAGAGAGAGAGAGAAATGAAACACAAAGGCGGACAAAAGAGATGAATGAAAAGGGACAGAAATAGAATCCCAGAGAGAAGGACAAGAGAGCCAATGAATTATAAATAAACAAGGGGCCATGCCGTTTCGAGTGACGCCGGAGTGATCGCCGTGCCTGGGAATGGGGGGTGTGGGAGTCCGTCTCGGGGATAGTTGTGAAAGAGATATAGTAGCAGCTAAAACGGACAGACACGACGCTGGGAAGACGATGCAGGCAGGATGCCGGAAGGACGTGGGGAGGGGATGGGTGGTGGGATAGGAGGAGGGAGGGAAGGATTGAACAAGCCTGAGACAGCGTGGTGTCTGCATGCTGTCTCCGACCCCAACCCCCCCTCCCCCCATGGCGGAACCTTCTTGCTTGCTGTGCTTAATGAAGCAACAAGGCAGGTAATTCGTTCCCAATATGGCATTATCAGTCACCGATAAGCCAACGCATCATTACCTCACAGACCTGGCCTCTTTTTGCACATTCATGCAGGCAGTCACGCGAGTGCACACAAACACCGACACACACACCGACACACACACCGACACACACACACACACACACATAAAGACACACACACAGAGACACACACAAACCTAAACACACACACAAACACAAACAAACCAACACATCAAAACACATCCACACACACTCGCAAACAACGATTGACCTCACAATCAACGAAGTCATGCGTCAATGTGTGCTTTACTCACAGCATTGACTTTCGCACACAACTCCTAACTAACTGCCTTTCCACGCTCCAGTCCTCTGCTGAAAGCCGCATAACCTTGTAAACCAACAGCTCTCACCTCGAGTTCTACTGCAACCGCGGGGAAAATCTACAGAAACTTCTTTCTTCTTTAGTCAACTTTTCGTTGCAGAGGTATACTCTGCGGGGAGCTGACTGGTGCGTGTAATGTGACAGCATTATTGGTCTCCTATGATTGCATATTTTCTCTCCAAGAGAGGGGAGTGGGTTTTTCTGTTCTTTTCAACACGCAAAGCGCTAAATAAGGGCTTTGGTTGGATGCAATAAGCATATTAGAGCGTGGCGAGCTTCTAATAGCACCAGGGAATAGGGCCCACCTGAGGACGCAGTTCATCCATCGCACAAAGAAAGACGGGAGGAGACGGGGGAGAGCGCGAGGCAGGAGACTGGGGGAAAGAAGGGACGGAGAAGAGGGGGAGGAGCAGGTGACAGAGGGAGAGGTGAAAGGATGGAGAGACCGAGGGAGGGCGGGATAAAGGGAAAGCAGAAGGGAGGCCTGCTTTCTGTCAAACAATAAGTGCCCTGGGCCACAAGAAGAGAGAAACCCACTCAACTGTTGTACCGATGAATAGACCAGCAGAACATTAGGGCCAACAGACCGGGGTTTAATCCACACTGTTCCCTCCCGGTTGTCTTTGTAAATACCAAATACCAAAACAACGATTCTTTTGAAAGAACTCAGTGCGACTTCTAAACAACATGGGCCCGGTCTTAGAACATTTCACGAACATATTTGGGAGAGGAAGCTGAGTAGTGGGGTGCAGTGCCCTTTCATCAATAGCCCGAGGAGAGTTCTAAGATGGGAGAGGAGGAAAGCAATAGAAGCTAATGTCACACGCTGACATCTGCATGGAGTCTTCAGCTCCAAGTACAGGTAAAACACAACAAGGCCCTTGAGGCATGATGAACGTGAGCAAAGTGATGAAGGTTCACCCTTGAAACAGTACAGTCGGCTGAAGTACGATGAGGAAAGGAAAAGCCAAGATTTCGAGGCAATCAAATTAATTCATCCATCAATCCGGAATGCGATTCTGCACATTCATTGTCGACATGAATTTATTTGACAGGCCCAGGGAAAGTCACGGAGAGTCCCGAACAACTAAAGAATCTCTCCGTCTTTGAGTTTCAAAGCATCTCAACAACACAGAATACCTCATTGGCCCTGACTCCAGTTTACAACCTGTCTTTCTCCTTGCCATGGTCACACACCAGACAGACTGCCACTCAGTCGTGTCTGTCATCCTCTAAGCCGGCCATATTTACATCCTCTTATAGTATAATCCAAGGGTGGCTGGGGGAGCAGTACAGGGAGCACCGAGCTCATCCATACCTAGCGCGCAGGGAAGACGAACGACCGGATCCACCCGGAACCAAGGCACTGCCTGTTCCCTTCCTCCTGCTTCGCCAAGGTAAGGTGCCAGGGGCGGCGTATTGGTCTGCTGCTGATTTATGTCCCAGCCTCTCGCTGGCCTTGTATTTATGAGACAAATGTTCTGCCAGACTTACTCAAAATGCAAACCCATAGGCAAATGCCAGGAGTACTGGGAAATCTGCTATTTATTAGACAGAAGTTCGGACCGCCCGTGACCGCCCTTAGGTTTAATAGAGTCATGGCATCTCTTACTTGTGTTCAGTAATCCTGGTATGGAAAAGCTCCAACAGGTGGGCACATATTAGGTTTTGGGCATGCTGAACCAACACAAATCCCTGACTGCGGGCAGGACTCCAGGCAGCACCAGCCAGACAGCCGATTTTGCAGACATATTTCCATAAAACGAGGGGTCTAACCTCATTTGGACAGACTTTCCGTTAAACGCGGTCAGAGGGAGACCACAATTTCCCTGATTTCGAGATTTCCAAATGGTCTAAATGGAGCTATCGATGTAGGGTGAGGAACATGGGCAATTATAAAAGGCCGCTGTCTGACTTCAACTCCCTGTGTGACTGATAAAAAAAGGAGGGCAGTCTCGTTTTGGTGGAGTGACACAAAATCGGTGATGGCTCTTGGGTCCTGGCCCATTGTGTTGTGGGTTGTTTCAAGATCTGACACGGGCCGCATGCGCTGGCCCTCTGGGACTGCAGGCCCTCTGACACGTCTACAGATAACAACAACGGAGGGGGGTTGGTAAGGGGGGAAACGGTGTTCGTTGGATTCACAAGCCAGACCCTGCAGTAGTGTTTGTGTTGATTGCACTGTGCGTTCAGCAAACACCTTCCAGTGTGTAGCCTTTACGCTACAATTAAATATCTCGTGAGGAGAGGTAAACAGTCAACCCCATGGCCAACGTCCACCGCCAAACACACTCTCCGGGGAAAAAGCATCAACAAATGGCATTTTAAGAACGATTCTCGTTCCTCATCCAAATCGGTTGTGTTTGTTTTAGCGGGGCACCCCCAAGCCCCTCATTTCATTATTTCAATTAGCGTGATTAGGATCTAAAATGTCTCATGTCGCTTTGGTGATTGACAGCAATTGGCCACTTAGGGAGCAACGTTGAAAATGCGTGCAGTTGTTTAATGACTCATGTGGAGGAGCGTGTGTGTGTGTGTGTGTGTCTGTGTGTGATTGTGTGTTCGTGCACGTGTGCGTCCACGTATGAGAAAGAAAGAGTTGGTTTGTTTACTTAGATGGAGGCTCTGCTCAGTGAACGGGAAAGCAATTCTAAAGCACAAATAAAATTGTTGTTGCCATTCAGGCATGTGCACTATGTATGTGGCCTAGCTTGTGATAAGTGATACACAGTGCAGTGCAATACAATGCACACCCATCCTTCACAAAGCACTGTGCAGCCTCCACAGAATGTTATTTCAGCAAGGACCCACTCCCTTCTAGGCCTAATCCTTAACATGCTCCACACACACACGACGCCATCAGCGTCCGTCACGTGCGCGGCGCCTGTGTGAAGGCATGGCGGACAGCCAATCCCTGGGCCGTAATGGCTGTCCTGATGGGCCGGGGGACTGAGAAGGCGCTTCGTTTGGCCCAGGCCCATTAGCTTGTTGATTGTAATCTAGAGGAGGAGCTCATCTTCTTGTCTCCTCTCGTTAGGAGCCCTGCGCTCCACACACGCTGGCTAGCAAACGAGCACGGCAGCTCGCCGAGGATATTTGTCAGGGGACACAGGGGCTGCACGGGCGCACGCATTAGTGCTATCTTTATGGCATCTTCTGAGATGGCAGGTGGGGGGGGGGGGGGACACGGAGATGCTAGGCTCCACGGGGTGTGCCTGTCAGGTCGGGCTGTCTGTCATCCGGAGGAGCGCTGCCCGGAACAACATGGACTGTGACACGACATTAATCTGTCCCTCAAACAGACGCATGTCGCATGTTCATATTCTCCCTGGATGTCAGTCTCTCTTCTTTTCTCTGAATCTCTCTTTTTCTCTCTCTTTTCTCTCTCTTTTCTCTCTCTTTTCTCTCTTTTCTTTCTCTCTCTCTCTCTCTCCCTCTCTCACTCACTCACTCACTCACTCACTCACGCTCTCTTTCTGTTGTCTCTTTCTGCATCTCTATTTCGCTCTCTGTTTATCACTCTATTTATCTCTTTATTTCTTTCTCGGTCTCTCTCTTTGCATTCCATACTCTCCCTTTCTCACCGTTTCTCAGTCCATTTAGGCTTTATTGGGTATAGCTCATAGTCTTTTTGTCCTAATGAATCTGTCAGTCCAAATGGAGAAACGTAAATCTTTTTTACGCCTCCTCCGCCACATAAAGTGCAGCATCATGGTTATAAACACAATGGATTCCCCTGAAGCATGTGTGCATTGAACAAAGAAGGTGAACAGTCACTTCTGCCAGCGGGGGTGTATTTATAGTATACCATGGCTGTCAGATTGATTGACGGCTGGCATAAACTCATTTTACAAACATATAACCTCACATCCTCCCACACTGCCCCACCTCCCTCATGTAGAATCCTTCATTCTCTCCATAGTCATGTGTATTTTTTCCATCATGACTAATGTGAATAGTCTTCTTGTTACACTTCCTTCTCTCTTTCCCTCTCCTCTGGACCCGTCTGCCCTCTGTTCTCTGTCCCTCTCAGCATGTCTCAGAGAGGAGGAAAAGACACTGCGGACAGCAAACCTTCTCCTGCTACGAGGTTAGTGACAAAGGCCCGGACAAGGGCGTGTGGGGCTTGACATGGCCACTGAGCAGGCCCATGAGACCCTTCCAGACTAGCTGTTTGTCTAACGCAACTCAAAAACAAGTCACTTTAGTGCACTCTTCCAGAACACGTCCCCAATATCATTCTCTTACACCAATCAGAGCTGATTCAGGGTATGTATAGCTAATTAGGGTCAGTGATTGGTCCATTAACCAGGCAAATAATCCAGAGCACTCTCCGGGCTCCCAGAAGCCTGTGTACGATGTCTCGATCCCCTCTTGAAGTAACGACTGATGTGACATGATTGAATTGCAGCCTTTCCACCGCGCTGCTTTCATCAATCATTGCACGCTAGAATTGTAATTATTTCACGAGAGAGGGTGGGGTGGCGTTGGGGTGGGGTGGTGGGGTATGTTAGAAAAATAACTGTCCCCATCATTTTATAATGTGGGAAATGGAAACTTATTTTCCTGCAAAGATTCCTGTGATCCTCATCTGATTTTGCCTCCCGAGTTTCAACGTACAAATTGTACACACTTTTATTTACATCCATGACCACTCACTCACACACACACACACACACACACATATGCACATCCCCATATGCTAGCACGTCGTCCCAGGCCTCCACAGCCCCGGAGCCCCACCAGCGGGCAGCGGTGCGTCGACCCCAGCGGGGAGCCTCTCATGGGGACAGGGCTGAGAAGGAAGCCGGCGGAGGGGACGGCCGCCGTAGGAGCCGGGGAAGCTCCGGCTCAGTCACCGCCACCTACATTGCATACCTCAACACTCTCTTCGGACAGGTGAGCACCGCCCAAAACCAAATAATCCCATCAAAGGATGAAGGAGTCTTTGGAGGGTTTTAGCAGGATGTCTGGAGAGCCGTTTTGAGGGGCATGCTGAGTTATACAAGGTCCAAACAAACGTCTTCTGCAGCTCAGCATCTCCACCCAAGACACTCACAACCAACTGACTTTAAAACACACACACACACGTTTAGCCCCCCCCTCCCCCCCCTCACATGATATATATCCAAACGGAGAATACTTGGCAGAGAGTAGTTCCAGTGTCAAGCCCCTTGTAAGAGAGCCTCCACTGTGGTCTAACATGACGCTGGGACAGTTGTTCAGCTCACATAAGGCTTCTCAAGCAGACAGCGTTCACACATCCCTGCCTCAGAACCCAGATCGCCGTGGGCTATATCGTAGGATGGGAAGAAGGGTGGGGTGGGGGGGTGGGGGGGGGGGGCGCTGCGTTCGGATTCGACAGCTAGCCCACCACCTGTCAGCCCGGAGCATGCGGTGGTCAGTGGA
>JAVQIZ010057780.1:0-39486 GCA_036023535.2 Galaxias brevipinnis
CACGCATTTGCAAATAGTTTTACGGAGACACAACTCTCCACACGCATTTGCAAATAGTTTTACGGAGACACAACTCTCCGCACGCATTTGCAAATAGTTTTACGGAGACACAACTCTCCACACGCATTTGCAAATCGTTTTACAGAGACACAACTCTCCACACACATTTGCAAATCGTTTTACAGAGACACAACTCTCCACACGCATTTGCAAATAGTTTTGCTACAATAATGACCCCATAAATAATGACCCCATAGTTTTCTCCAATCAAGTGTTGATGAAAGTATTGCTGTGGTCAAGTTGTGTTGCTATTTGATTCACTTTTGCTTTCCATATTTTACAGTAAAAGGATCACACTCGAGTGTGAGCCGCTGAGAGAGAGAAAACATGTAGCGCCTACCGAATAACTTACTGTAAATACATGATACGTTATAACTCTGTGGTTATAAAAATAATCATAGGATTAATGCTGGTGAAAACACTGAAACTAGAAGAGGCCCTGACAAATCGAACACATTTTAGAGAGAAAAAACAGTTACTTCCTTTTAAGACTATCGAAAGATATACGTGTGGTCTATAAACAAATGATTTAATAACAAAATATATGAGGAAGAAAAAACTATACGTTACCATTGTCATTATTAAGGACCAGTTTCAGTTCAAGTGAATAGGATATAGGCCTACTTTTGTTGCTGATCTTGGATACACATCGGAATTTTAAATCGACACTGCATGTGAACAGGTAAAGGTAAAAAAGGACTTAGCTGTACACCTCTTGTTCAACAAAATATTTGCATACCTACAGACCGGTGAGGCGCCTCCCAACAATTCGCAGTAAATTGGATTCGACATACAGCAAAGTTAGTCGTTGTGTAGACCAGAAATAAAATGCAATTTGACTATGCTCTAGAACCTCTTCTCGTATTAAAAAATAAGTCTATATATGCAACGTAGTTAGATTTAACAGTACAGTACTTCTAGTAGACTCTTCTACATATTAGTAAAGGGGTCGCCGGGAGAATCGAAGTGGAACCTATAGATCGCCAATTATTGTCCTAGTTCTTTTCGATACATCTCGAAGGTGAAAGTAAAAATTACTCTGGATGAAGAGGGTACCACAAGATCTCATAATCACTATTACAAATTGCTCGCTGAAACACAGGCGATGTGAAATATATTTTTAAACATGGTTTATTTTAAAGTTCAAACAATAAATTACATTATCTTAGTGTGCGATTTCAGCACAAACGTTAAAGTATAAAATAAGTGTAAAATAAACATATATTAACATAACAATGTAATGTAAAAGCACACTCACAAAGATACTAACATTCAGGAGCTCTAACGACATAATAATTGTAGAACATTTCAAAGAACATGAAAAATTCAGTCATTCAAAAAAAAGTTGATGATAAACAACACTGGGGTCAACCCAATGCCAAGACGTGAAGAAATGAGCCGAAGTTCGGGACGACGACTAGTGTTTTTAACAAACTAGTTATTAGTCAAGACAAATGCTTGAGTTAACCCTTTATACTTTTAGTTTGTAGTAAAAATGTAGCCATGAAATGTAGAATCAGATCCAGCAGAAAACCTTGTAGGTCTTGGAGTGGGCTGTGGAATGCATGCTATTTAGAGCATAATTAAAACAAATGCCCTAAATCAAAATTAAGATGACAATATTGAGGCAGAAAACATCAGCAATGCATACTTTGTCTAAACATGATGAGGCAGTTGTTGGTTGCTTTCAGCAACATGTGCCAGTTTACTGCCTGAATGCATGTTTGTGTCTGAATGTGTGTGTGTCTGTTTGAGTGCCCGCACGTGAATGTGTGTGTATCCAAAAACAGAATAATAAGTAATGGAGTGTGTTCCATATCTTAAACTACATATCATATTCCAGACGTTTGCTACAAAACATTTTTTACATGACCTATCTATTCATAAGGCACACGTGACAGATCAAAGACTGAGATAAGGGTTCCTATTGGATGATCCACAATCCTTCCTATCCCGACGGAAGACGATGCTCTGCAGAAGTTAGGCCTGTGTGTAGATGGTCTATTATTCGGTGCGTCCCACAAAGGCCCAGTCTGCGCTGTCTACTGGCTGACCTGTAAATGTCATCTGTCCATGTTTTGTATTTAACATTGTGTGCGTTCCAGTCCCATTTCTTCTTTTACTTCTTAGTTGCCTTAGTTAGCCTGCATCTTGCTGCTGATCCAGTCAGTGTAGCGGCTGACACGAGTATACACACCGGGGACGTCTCTCTTCCCACAGCCATCCCCCCAGCTGATAACACCCATCAGAGTCATCCTCCCGTCCTTTGGACAGACCAGAGGACCACCAGAGTCCCCCTGCTCAGACAGCAAAAAGGAGAGGACAACAGAGATCAGATTTCATGACTGACAAGCAAACGATCCGATAAAGACCATCAGCAGGACCATCTAACCGCATTGCATATAAGATAATATTAGCTAACAAATTAGCTAACTTTGTCAGCCACCCTGACCTTGCAGGCATCATCCAGTCCCCGGGTGTCCCCTGCACACAGCATGTTGGAGGTGACCTGAAGCCCAGAAAGCAGTCCGGGAACACACCGCTCCTGTGGCCACAGGCGAACATGCCCTCTCTTCACACGCTCAGAGAACTCTGCAGCGACTGTGGAGAGAGGAGTTGGTCAGCTGAATCCCACCCATTACTTGTGCTATCCTTAACAAACCTTGTATAGGAGGCACAATGTTTATTTCAACGAAAGACATGTGTAGCATTAAAAATATGATGCATACTGACTCTTGCTGGTCAATAATTCAAAGGGGGCAAACATTTATTATAACTATATATCATGATTTGTCATATGTTTAATATAAAGAGAGAAACATTTATTATATTAGTTTTTATTATGTGTATCTTACAAGCTGTTTCCCTTCCATAGCCAGAGATCTCACACTCGGTCCAGTCAGGTAGAACCAGTCCTGGCTCAGGCAGACATGCGGGCAGAACCTCTGGAGAGTTCACCGCACAGATGCCAATATCACTCTTCAACTTCAACAAGACTAAAGAAGACGGTAGCAACAGGAAAGATGGGGTGTAAGAGGGGGAAATACAACCCATGTGGCACTCATATAATTTAGAATACTAACAAATACATTTATTTTAGCATGCAGAATCTAGAATTTATTTACCCCAAACCATTTTTATTTACTTACCTATATCATTGTCAAATGTCTCACTATCAAACTTCTCATGGTTCCAAAACTTGTCAACTTCAAATATTTGCTCGGTGGTTGAGTTCTCTTTGCGGAATGTTCTACCCAGAACCACTTGCAACCTCTCTGATTTAATCCTAAAACAAGAGAACGACTTGTTCATTTTTGTATTTTTTACTCGTGTAAGATGGAGCATGTTTAGTGAGTGTGTGTATGTTGCATTGCTGCATTGTTTTTGTCTTGTGGCATGTGTGTATTTGGTTAAACCCACCCATCCTCAAAGCAGTGAGCAGCAGACAGCACCCAGCACGAGTCTATGAGGATCCCTCCACAAAGGTGGTGATAGATTTTTAATCGGGGCTGGTAGACGTTAATTGCTGCCTGCCATGGCTGATCTGTTATGTCACTTTGTCTTCCTCCAAAGATCCGGAATGAGGGGCGACTCCGAAAATTGTCTGAGCGCTCACCACAAGTAGCTACAGGGGGAAATATATATAATGTTACGGAAATATGTGTGCTAAAATATAGAGTAAAATATGCAAATATAAACATGAAAGTCAGATAAATTATGTCGGATGTGTGTTGGTTTGTCCTACCTCTGTTATTGTTGTTGGTGGTGGGTGCTCTTGGGCCAAGAGTCGTGATCATAGATGGCTTCCTCGCTAAAACACAATACATGCGAATACAAAATGTGAAAAGTGCATTTCCTTGATGTTGAAATTTGCATATTCAAAGCCACGTTGGCTGGCTTGCTTTACGCTGTAACCGCAAGGATAAACACACCTACCGCA
Organism: Galaxias brevipinnis; assembly: GCA_036023535.2. Taxonomy (NCBI): domain Eukaryota; kingdom Metazoa; phylum Chordata; class Actinopteri; order Galaxiiformes; family Galaxiidae; genus Galaxias; species Galaxias brevipinnis. The sequence goes on from JAVQIZ010057780.1 coordinate 4,001, forward strand.
TTTGCTGATTTCACAGTATTCCCATGTGAGCTGCATGTTCCTGTAGACATGGCACCATGGAGCACGGTCACCATCAGGGTTTCTGTCACAATAAGGAAATTAATAGTCGGGAGGAATGAGAGGGACCATTAAGGACATTAAAAAAGGGATAGCCGATGATGTGTGTGCACAGAGGGTGCGTGTGTGTGTGTGTGTGTGTACCTGCAGAACTTATGGCTGCCCAGCCCCAGCTCCCTAGCATCTGATCTCCACGCTGTGTAGAACTTATGTTTGATAATGGGGGAGTCCCAGGGCAGGCATGGCGTCCTTGACTTAGTGACAGTTTTCGTCCCCCTGTAAGACTTCCCTGTTTCCTGAACACACTCTAAGTTTGGCGCTAGACCCACACACAAAAAGAAACAGTGAGACAGAGAGGTAGAAACAGTCAGTTTACTCAGTATTGCTGATGTGACACACAAAAACATTGATCATCATTAACTTGCTCATCTTTACCTGCAGGACACTTGGGAAGGGTGCAGAACTCCCAGGCAACCTGAGTGCCTTTATAAATGTAACACCAAGTATTGGTATCATTGTCTGGGTTCCTAAGACACACAAAAGAATAGAAAACATGAAGGTGAATAAAGAAAGCAATACAGTGGTATGCTGGCTATAAGCCTGGCTGTAATTCCTTTTCAGGCTATAAAGCTTTGAATTCTTTAAAGGCGTTTTATGGATAGCTACAGTACCTGCAGAAGTTGTGATTTCCTAGGCCCAGACTGTTAGCCTCTGGTCTCCGGGCTGTGAACTTCTTTCCTCTGAGAGAAGTGGAGTTCCAGTTAATACACTCTGCTCCCGAATGGCTGATACTCCACGCACCTCGGTAGCCCACACCCTGGCCTACTGCACACTTCTCGTTGGTGTCTGTTGATGGCGAAAGGAATATGTTACAGTCTGCCCCAGAATATACCGCCGTCTGATACATTGGGAACCGTCTGACGTGTTTCCCAAACGGGAATTACAAGAACATTCATTGTGTCACTATGACTGTAATCTCTGACGGAACATCCATCTGTTGTTTTGATTGAATTTTGTTTTGATAACAGTCATCCTTTGTCACCGTTGGACTTTTGCATCTCTATGATCACGGTATGACCAAGAGTTCACTGACACAAATACATGACTTGTTTGAACCTTCGCAGTTCCATTTCCCAGCAACAATACATGAAGTGGTGAGATTCTGGTTAGACTCTGTTCTATAGAATTGAGAGAGCTTGGCTACTTGTGGTTTTAAGTAACAAATGACCAATGAAGCACGTAGACTGCCTCAGATTAGCTGTGTCCTCACTAAGGTCATGATGATTTGTACCATTTTTCTGTTAACATGTGTTTTGAATATTGTGTAGACTGGGTGGAGTGTTCAACTTAAAAAAATTAAACCCAGACATAAAAACTCAAACGCCAGCCAATCTTTCTTTTTCTGTGTTTTATGGTGTCTTTCTTTCCATACAGACCACAGTTCCATGACGCTGGTGAGTCAGATCTGGTGTCTACTGCTCTCACCCAAAACAGATCGCTTCAAATGAGCTTTAATTATATTGTTTAGCCACCCTCTGGTGGCAAATGAAGCCTGCCAAGTCTTCTATGAAAAGATTTTTTGAGTGCTTACTGATTTCACATTGAGCCCCACTGTAGCCTGGGGGGCACTGACACAGGTAGTCTGAAGAATACATGGCTTCTTTGCAGGTGCCTCCGTTGTAACACCGAGGTGCATAGCAGTCTGTAGGGAAGGGAAACAAAAAGATTGGAGATTTTAGTAATTTTTTCAGCTCTGTTCGATTTGTCATTCACCCCAGGCCTTCTCTACCTTAATGAATACATTTAAATTTTGTATTGATTTTGTTTGTGATTACTTTTGTTCCAAATTGACTAATTACCTTTATTTCTTGTTAGTTATTATGTTCTAAACCAATTTATAACTTCAGCCCTACAAACTGTAATTTCAAGGTTACACACTCTGGTTTTGTTATAAGAAGTGTGGAGGTGATTTGTCTGGAGCAGGTTAAAACTAAAATATACAAAAGCTGTTGTCAAAAGTACTAATGTGCAGCTCAATTGACAGACAGACAGACAGACAGACAGACAGACAGACAGACAGACAGACAGACAGAAACTGATGCAGACAGATGTCGTTAATGTAGTCATAGATGAAAGTAAGAGATTCTAGGTTTTAGACATTGCATGCGTGTGAGAAAAATAAGGCAACACACAACAACAACTGCCAATGGAAAGGACGTCAAACTATAAAATAAAAGTAATTCAGCCAGCTTTTGTATGTCTGTGCATGTTTATCAACTCACTGATGACCGGCACATAGTGGCATTGCTCTCTTCCCCGTGACACACAGCGACAATACTCCACGCGTTGCCCTCTCCATCGCAGCCATGTGTCACCAAAATTACGTACAGCTGAAGACTGACTATCCATGCAGCGTGCTAAGAAAACACAGAAACACGACAACGCATAAGGACAAAAACAGGGAAAGACAATGACAGGAATGGGCAGACTTACTGCTAGAAGGCCTGACAAATGGACTTTATACAAATTAAAAAGGAATTAGTGATTAGACAGGAGAACAGCAAAGGTTGGCAGTGACAGGTTGGCAGTCTCACCTCGGAAAAAACGGGTCCCTCTCTTGATGCGTGTAAGTTCAGCCTGCCACAGAGAAAGGACAGGACAAACAAACAAAATGACTTAGTCACAGCGTATTAAAACATGGACATTTCAAACTTTTAATATAATAATAGTATATCACACATAAAATAAATGATCTAACATTGCTTCTAATAAATGGCATAATGCAACAACGGTACTTACGTTGTCCGCTAGAGAGCAGCAGAGAGCAGACAGGACAATCAGAAGTCCTAACGTTCTAGCCATGACTGGGTGTCTGGACATTTTTGAGCTGTGGAACAAAAAATGTTTAATTAAATAAGTAATCAAAAGACTATTTTGGAGCACTCAGTCACGGCTTTACTCCTGGCCTGCTCTGCTTAAAGTGACAGAGCGAGCCTAGAGCTAGTCCCAAGCAATGAAACCAAAAGCGAAGGGTTAACTCTACTCTAGGTGGTTGACTTTGACGTGTGTGGAGTTTGACTTTCCTGTTAAATATTTTCTCCCCTACCCCTTCCTTTGGGCAGCACAGACCAACATCGAGGAAGGGGTCGTAAGATTGGGCATAGGGATAATATGCTTAAAGGAAATCAATGGTGGTTCCCGTTCCTCGATTGTGTTGTGTTTCCTGTGGGTTACACTGTCACTATTCTCACCAGGTGGAACCGAAAGGATAAAGTGTGTATGGATTTGTGAGGTGCAAAACAATGAAGAATGTTGGTATAAAACATGAAACAAGTAACTGCTGAGTGCTGGGACTGTCCCTTATGTATTTTCTTCCTCCATCCATTTCCTTAGTTTCATCTTTTTTACTGTGTATCCACATCTTTCTGGCCATCTATGTGCTGTGCTTACAACATATTTCCCACTGGGATCAACAGGATGGCAATCCTCTTTGCGTTGTCTCCTTATCTCAAACACAAAAGATAGAAACCAACACACATCTAGATAGAAATGGCCTAGGCATGCATAACTTTGCAGCACCATTTTGACATCATTCCAATATGTGCAACAAGATCTAAGCAGACTTATGTTGGGGGAAATGGCTCATTGCAGAATTTAATCACAAAAAGGGAAAACCAGTATATAATCTGGATACTAACAGCTTGCAAGCTGCAAATTCTATCATCAAACATTTGAAACCACCAACACATCTGCGTCCCTAAACATAAAGCAGACTAAACATGCATACAAGAGAGGACAGCCAGAGCATATTGCCCCTCAGTCAGCTGTGACTAACCATGAGTCAGTGTGGGAGAAAGGAGAGAGCAATGGAGGAGAACAGAAGATCAGAGGGGGAAGACCCAATGAGGAAGACAAAAAATAAACAAACTAAGAGTTTTGTTTGGACATTGCTCTATGAACATGTGGCTTGTAAATATAATTAAGAACATAAATATATACACCTACACAGTGAAAAGCTCACACTTAGAAACATATGAGACACATGCTTGCGTACATTTCTATACACGCTGCTGTCGGCAATCTCTTTGACTCACCCACTTTGGATGGCTGGGCTAATAGAAAGCAGTGTTGGTGTTTTAACACCTAAATGAGGTCACACTGCTGCGTTGGCAACTACACTTACACTTGCGCACACACGATCCCAAACACACACTCGCAAAGAGAACACACACTGCTCAGGAATGCATATAGCTTATCAACTCACCGACACAAAGTATCTGCTCATGTACATATTACTGAAACAAAAGCTTTCTGAGTCCCACTAAAGTTAACTCCACAGGGCTTTATGATGGAACGCACACTTTCCTTCAATCAAACACATATAAGCAGAAACTTACCTTAGACCTACAGATATAGTATATGTTAAGGAAACTGAATTTATATAGAGAAAAGACCAATTCCTGTGATGGTCCTGTGTATTACCCCTAAGTGTGCCTCACTGGCAGCTGTTCAGTTTCCTTTTGGTTTCCTATGTGTTGCTGATCAACTCTGTTCTGTCCCCTCTTCACACTGTCAGGCAAAAACATATGTTTCCTGCTAAAATACACCCGTGTAATTGGAGTGATGTCAAATCACCACACACACACAAACTCACCCACTCACTATGTGAGAGGCCCTGCCCAGGGACCACAGGGACCACAGCATTATCAGCTGCTCTTCGACAGCTCTACCACGCTGTTGGATTTTGTTCTAGCTGGCCTCGCTGCAATCCTACTGAGTCTACTCGTTTGAGCATTAATAGATACATGTGCACTTGCACACAACCACAACAACACCTCCCTAACACACACATACAACCATTCAAAAGCACGCATTCAAGCAGACAAAAACAATTATGTACAATTATGTAAGTAAATATTTTGCAGTGTCAGCTATACGCTATTAAACAAATTTCCTAGAAGGGATTAGGAAGGTTATTGTTTGTCCCACCCTGTGGGTTAGTGGTTTCCTTTAAAAAGAAAGTCCAATACAGTGGTAAAAATAAAAGTCATAAAAAGATGGATGGCCTTAGTAGAGTGAGAGTAGTAAAATGAGACTGTAAAAAGGAATTCAATGTTTGCTTTTGCTAGCCGACGCCCCCGATATTTCTAATGGTCTGTAAGCATTCATAAATGAAGAGCTGGCTTAAGGTTTTGACTACAGCTCACACAGATACAGCTGACAAGGTACACTAAAGTAGCAATACCAATGTGTCAGAATGATGACCGAACTTTGTGGGAATATTCTTTACTGTCTTCCTGGAACGAGGTGAAGGTTAGGGTCAGGGTTTAGCAGTAAATTTCTGAAAATGAAATATGATTAAAAAAAAAAAACCTGGGTGTGCTCTGAGCAGTTTGGAAGAGTTAATAATACGTCAATAAAAGTTCTCTATTATTAAATTAAGGGATTATGAGCAATTAGACATCAGACAATAGCAGCTCTCCTGTTTCTTCTGCTATATTCTGCAGTATAATCTCAAATTCCTGAGCAGGATATATAAAATCTTATTTTACATTGAGTCAGGATGTTACAATAGATGATGTAATGCAGGTATAATTAGCTTCATTGGCTGGAAAGGGTTATCTCTGCCTCACTGAGGGCTTTCTGTAAACCCTTACTAAGCAGGGTCTGGGGTCTGCTCTAAAAAGCCTCTCATGGAACAGAGAGCTGCTTTGTGCCCTTTCAGGCCCCTAGTATAAGACCTCCACTCTTTATTAGCAGGTGTTACTGTAATGTCGCTGCAGAAAGCACTTTGAAAAAGCGAGAGAAATGAATGAGGCAGGTGATGACAAGCAATATAACAAGGAGATCTCAAAGAGAGAGAGTGTGTGTGTGGGGGGGGGCAGAAAGAGAGGAAAGATGAAAGAAAAGAGAAAAGAGGGAAAGACATGTCAGACCAGTGGGAAGAGAATAGTATAAAGCAAATACCAGAGGTCAGCAAAGAATGAGCAGTCAGACCTTTTATTCAAACTAACTGTTGAGTCATCCAGTCCTGCTGCAGCACAGAGAGAGAAAGAGGGTCAAACATGGAGACATGAATGGAGGCAGGGATGCTGGCATCCACATGTGAACAAATAACTCGTTGTTTAACCACAGTGAATAAAAGATAGCCAAGACTTGCAAGGGATATGCTCTGGACAGTTGAATGAAGAGGAATGAATTCACTGACAGGTGACTGTTTGAGATGACACAATCTATGACATGTTTTACTCTTTTTGCATGACTTAAAAATTATCAAGGTATACAGTGTTAGGAGAAGGATACCCAATAGAGAGAAAGTTCTGTTGAGGGGTATCCATATAACTAGTAATAACTAAGTAATCTAAATAAATCTAAATAAATAACCACGACGTACACGGAAAACATATACATAGAAACACATAATGTAAATGCAAGAATACATACAACATTTTGATTAATTCCCTTTTAGGCATAGTGTTGGCTACCTCTGTGAAATAAAGCTACATAAAAAAGCAACACTGACCCAAACAAAAAGTGAAAAGTCGTGCAACACAATAATAAAAAAACTAAAACCTATATCATATCCAAGTATTTGTAAATATGATTGGTTAAATTGTTTAAAACTGCAAATAACAGACACATAAAGGTAACTAAACTTGCTTACAATCGGTATGCTCAGTGAGAATGTCAGTTCTTACCAAATATTGCGTCCCAAGACTGTCGTTGAGCTACTTGTCTATTCCTTTCCGTCTACTTCGTGCTTCCCGGTTATTCGAATGAGACTGGATCACCCCTTTGTTTCTAACAGCTTTTATGGGCGGTTGTGGCTTGTGTGTTGTGGTGATCTAAGGGAGGGTCGGTCTCTTCAGTCAAGGACCGAAAGCTGTCCGGATGATGATGCAGACTGGGCGGGCACAGGACTGTCCATCTAGAGGTCTCCAACTTTGTTCAGAGGATTCGCTCTTACAAGAATACGTCATCAGTGATATCATACGCTTTCAACAGTAATCTATCTCTCTATCTTTCTATCTATCTATCTATCTATCTATCTATCTATCTATCTATCTATCTATCTATCTATCTATCTATCTATCGATGAATCGATCGGTCTGTCTGTCTGTCTGTCTCTCTGTCTGTCTGTCCGTCCAGCTAAATATGTCTGTGGCATTGTGACATTTGAAGTATTACAATACAGTTAAAAAATATTTCGTAATATTTGATCTTTGTTCATATAACTTTGTAGCCTACACGTTTTACAGTTGTCACTTGCTATGAGCCATAAGTTCCTCTTACAATCCATTATTACACCAAAAATCCTCTCTGAACCTGCTGAGGATTGGAACTGCTCCTTCTGAAAGGTAATTTCCGAAACAAGTCATTGAGATCTAGAATTACTATGAAACAAGTTTGACAATAGCATACAGTATATTTGTGAGGTTATGTTGAAGACTTGAACTATACCAGTTTTACTGTTGTCTCAATTTGTGTTGTTGTGTTGTGTTTTTTATGTAGTCTAAGCTGCTGCGTGTGCATGTCTCCCTATATATATATATATATATCAATGGGACTATATTCCTGGTTAATTAAAGTTTTAATAAAAATAGTAATAAAAAAGATGTGTGCCATATTTAAAAAAGAGAATGGGAAAAGTACCCTTTAAAGTAAACAGGAAGCTTATATCCCAACAAATGCCTTCATCTTAGTAGTTTCTTAACACAATTCACGTCAGAAACACGTCACACGTGTAAGAGGCGTGGGGTAAGAGCTCTGCATTCATCTGGTTTGTTTGTAAATACAGACCAAGAATGGGCCTATTTCCCTAGTCTGTATTACCAAAATGCTTCCAAAATAGGTCTCCAAATTACCTGCAGGAATGTGATTAGACCACAGTAAAATTGTAAATAAAAAGCATTCATTTTCCATCGAAAGTTTGGACAACTTGGTGTGCCATAAATGTATAAAACAAATTCCAAAATGAATATATGAATATGATTAACATGTTTAGCACTCAAGCAAATGTTAGTTATATTATTTCTTGTCATGTTGTGTGATTAGATATAAAATCTGCTATGAAAATCTACTTACGTAATAACCATGATATAAACACCACATGCCTGTGTACGAATGTGCCATCTCTATTACGTCTAGAGGACATTGCTGGCCCGTTGAACCAGGCCATCCACTTTCTTGGGGGCGGACTTGAGAGCGTTCAGGTTTACAGGAAATATGAGTATCAGGAAGTAGGGTACGTTTTGTGATTTGTTTTGTCGACATACAAAATCTATTGAAAATAAATCAAAAATAATTCAATTTATTATGCGTATATCTACATTTTATCTAACTCTTCGTGTTTCTCTGGCCAACACCTTTAAAATCCAAGGTAAGACACTACATTGTTGCGAGTGGCAAGAGGTGAGCAGCCCTGTACTGTCACGGGCAGACTGTTGACAAGACAATCAAGACATCGCTTTTGCCCAAACAAGTTTTAAATGAGTTATACAATTACTAATCGCATATGCTAGATCATAATCTCTTTCAGAATTATAGTTAATAATAGTTTCAGCAGTAGCCTAAATCATCTGGAAGTCATGTGTCTTACTATGTTTAAATCCACATCCGAATTATCATTAGAGACTAATTAGGCCTCTCTATTAGCAGCCTACACTGCATTAAGATCTATGTGATCTAAGAAATAAGTTACTTGAACGGACGAATTGAGTTGTTTACATTAACCTGTCTTGGTCATAACTTTACAAAGCAATGCATTTTTTGTCCCAGGGTTCAAGTAGCTGCCAGAAAACGGGAGGATCATGAACCGAGTACCACTGCAGCAGCCCCAGAGCTGTGGGTCTTGGGAGCTGAAAGAACGTTTGGGAACAGGAGGGTTTGGAAATGTCACTCGCTGGCAGAATAAGGTAACAAATGCACAACCAACATAACAATTAAGTGTAATCTAAAATAAAGTCGTACATTGTTAGAGTTAGTGTTCAAAAATGAGAAATGACAGCGGATTTCCTATTTAGCTTTAGATGTAGTCAAGTTCCCTGCCCGTTTGCACTTCTTTCCACTGTACCATACATACTCTGTTTGCTATTCCAAAGGCTAGGCAGAAACAGCTTGGGACTAGGTTACTTTAGCTGTACTTCGTTGGAAAGCAGTTTTTGAATTCATGAATAACCCTTAGCGGAACAAACTATCCCGAATCAATTTAAACTTACTAAAACTCCTTTGTTAACACACAATGAATAAATGTGATCTCATCAAGTTTACCTAAAAGGAAGGGAAAGGAAAGGAAATGAGTGCACACCTGTTACGACCAGTTCAAGTGGCCATAACAAAAGGGAGACAAAAAAACAACTTTTGTCTCACTTGTGCAATATTAATATTTGGATGATAAAATTGTTTATGTTATGTATCTACCAACCTGATCATAATTACAAATGTAGAGCAACTGATTAGAGATCGACTGTATTGGCACTATGAAATATCTGTCTTCTTTCCGTTACCACCGTCACTCTATGCCACGCTGTAAGGGGATGGGGAAGTGACTGGCGGATGTGACACAGGGTAGTGACCTACTAGTGATGATTTAATTTCCCCTTGAGTTAGTCATTTGCAGTTTACTGGGATAACTTATGAAAACCTGAATACCTGATCATTCCTATCGGTTGATGTAATTGTGCCATTATAATATTGGAGTATGTATTCTAGGTCACGGAGATACATTGTGTGTACATTGTGTGTACACTATACACTGGTTGTTTTGGTTGTTGCCTTCCTGCGTCCCTATACCAGGTGCAGGGGGTTGTAACAGTTTGTTTCCAAAAATGTGTTAATAGTAATAAAAAAGTGCATTTGCAATTCTGTTAATAGTTAATTGTGTTTGTGTGTGTGTGTGTGTGTGTGTGTGTGTGTGTGTGCGCGCGCACGCGCGTGTGTGCGCGTGTGTGTGTGTGTTGATCAGGACACCGAAGAGCAAATTGCCATAAAGCAGTGTCGCCAAGAATTAAGTGAGAGGAACCGAGAGCGCTGGTGTTTGGAGATCCAGATCATGAAAAGGTGAGTAATGTTCTGAAAAAAAGAAAACTATCCTACCAAGGTTTTCCCCACACAAAGTAATAAATTACACAAGGCCCTATTTCACACTACTAGTTCATTTGTTTGGTGTCTGACATCCTTATGACATCAACATATTTCTTGTTAAATGGATAGTTAAACTTTCTGGTGAAATAGGTATGTCCTCACTTACCCCTAGGAAGACGAGATTATCTACATCAATGTTATGATTGTATGTCCAATATTGAGTTATTTAGATAAGTTGGTGGGTAAATGTAGTCTATAGCTCAGCAACAAAGGCTGTAAGCCACTAGTGCTGGCTAGCATGGCTTCGTCAACAGTGACAAAATACACCTTAGAAAAACTGTGTTATTTAGTTCTATCTTCTGTATTTCACATGTGTAGAAAGAAAATGTAAAAGCGAGACGTTGTTGTTATATAAACAGATACACAATCTGACCTATTGTTGTGAGGTGGAATCGTAGTTTTCCCTTGTGTCGGGTAGGCAGCCACGCAGCAATGGGTCCGTCTGCATATCTGTTCACTTTAGAGGAAGCCATCCTAGCCGGTACTACTGGCTTACAGGTATGCTGGGCTATCTTCACCTACTTACTTACCTAAATAACTCGTTATTGGACGCACAATCATAACATTGATATTGATTGTCTCGTCTGACCAGGGGAAAGTATCTTATTTCCCAAAAAGTTTTACTATCCCTTTAGAGATTTTGACTAAGTTGCTGAATTCTATAGAGTTTTCCCATACATAATTTTCATTGAACTTACAGTAATTGAAAGGATACCCATCCACAAAGTATTTGTCCTTTAGCAAAGTTGTTGGTCAAGGTTTTGCAATGGATAAAAAGTTAGACGGGCATGCACACACCTACATCATCATCATGGTTCATTCCATGCCCAATGAAGGCTATTTATGTTTGACATTTAAATCATTTGTACACTTCTATTTTTATTTTACATGTTTTCTGAATCCCCGTGGACTATATTAGGAACCCACAGTAGTGAAAATAAGCCAGGACAGTAAGAAATAATGAGTTTGAGCTATTATTGTGGATTGGTCTGTCGTTTTGGACAGAACAGTGTGCCGGCATCATGCACGTGTGGCAATGGTAAAGCTGAGTGTGGGGTCACAGGAGTGGGATGATAATGTGTTATTGGGTTGGTTGTTTTTCACCAAAGGGTGTGTTTTTGTGTTGCCATTTCTTGGTGTCACAGTTGGCTAGAGGGTTTCATGTTGTCAGGTCATGGTTTAACAAGTGTGTTGTTGTCAGACAGACACGGTTTCAACCACATCCCTCCCTCTCACCCACGCTCTACTAGTGGAAAAACCACAGAGCAGGCAACAAATGTAAGGAAAAATATGTAAAACCTACTGCTATTATAACAGAATGACAGAGGGTTTACCTATATTTAGATCTGTTTGTTGTGTGAGTTGAGTGGTATTTCTTTGTGTTCTTTTAGTTTACTGTAAGACAAAATGGTTTTGGCAAAGTCCCTTGAGAATAAAGGGTGTAAGCAGGTACAGTACCAGTCAAAGGTGTATTCTAACTTTTGACTGGTACTGGATATAACCTTACAGGAAGTAGCCAATGCAGGAAAGAGACGTTTTTCCACATCCATTTATAACGTCATCATCCTTCCCAAAACAACAATTATGTGCGTATTGCGTAGCTCTCAGTCAATCTTCAATGTTCTCACAAACAGCGGGGGCTAAAGAAAAGATAACATTAAGCAACGAGGAAATCACCGACCAGGTTATTGTTCTTATGATAGCTATCATCAGTGTAACATTTTGAACTGCCCATTTTTAAAAAGGTTGCTATTGCTTAGTAATCTGGCCTTTGACAAGAAGGAACATGGTCATTCCTTGTGATTATTAGAGGCAGTTTTTTATATCTTTATAGCTTTTGAATATATATATATATTTATTAGGGGTACGTATTCTATGATGATGCTGTGTATCCCAGGTTGGACCATGTTAACGTTGTAGCAGCCAGAGAGGTTCCTGAGGGAATGCAGAAGCTCAATGGCATCAATGACCTTCCTCTACTGGCCATGGAGTACTGCCAGGGGGGTGACCTGAGAAAGGTTTGTACCTGTCAGTGTGTATGTCTGTGTGTGTGTGTGTGGGTGTGTGTGTGTGTGTGTGTGTGTGTGTGTGTGTGTGTGTGAGTGTGAGTGTGAGTGAGTGAGTGAGTGAGTGCGTGCGTGCATGCGTGGTTGTATGCATAACATAACCAATTTATTTCGTTACTTCGGACGATTATGAATGCAAGTTTGTTTTTAAATGTCTGTTGGTCTGCAGTATCTTAACCTGCTGGATAATTGCTGTGGAATGAGAGAGGGTTCCATTCTGATTCTGCTACGTGATATATGTGAGTAGCCTACATCACACTCACCTTACAGTAAGTTCTGGTGAATTACGTGTGAAAGGGGCACACTTTTAGTGTGTATGCGTGTTTCTGTGAGTTTGTGTTCCTGTGGGTGTGTCGTGTGAGTGAGTGAAGTGGTGGTATCATCAACTTCCTTTCACATGGAGGATATGTTAACTCATGCAGATCTTTATCATGTCGTCATCAACTACAATGAAGAGCAGCCCTTAGTCACAGCCACAGCATATGTTTGCACTCCAACAGACACTCACATGTTACTGTAATGTGTACAAACAGAAGAGATTCATGGACACATACATAGAATACTCACAGTCGCAAACGCATTCCTCCCCGTCTGTTTAGAGAGCACAGAGTAACACACATACTCACCCGCTGCAAACTTATGTCATTGAACAATTACACACTTGAAACTCGTTTCCTGTTTACCATTATGAAACAAGGATAAAGCTGAAAGCTTCCAGTCAAGCTGAAATAATATAACTCACACTCACACACACACACACACACACACACACACACACACACATACTCAATAACTCCTAACTCCATCAAGGTTCATGTTAGGTATTCACTATTGAATACTCTTTGCCATTTTTTTACTGACTGATATTGACACGTTAGACTAAGTCTGACAATACACACTTTTTTGGAGAGACAAAGCCTCCTGACCAAAATCTGATTTATGCTGCACTGTATGTCAATAATGTGCTGCAACAAATAAACTTATTCATTCTCTCTCTATCACCCTCTTTCTCTTTCTCTCTTTCTCTTTCTCACTCTCTCTCTCTCTTTTTAACTCAAACACACACACACATGCAGTTGAATCACTTGACCTCTCGTTTCCATACTGGTCTGGTCAGTCAATGATGCACGATTACTGTGTAGATGTTTCATCCTCTTAAGAATACTGTAGTTTTGCGGAATAGTCTGGGGGGTGGGAACTATAATCCCTAACATCACTGACCTATCGAAGAAACATGTACTTACGTGTTTCCTTCCATGGTACTCTCTTTCAGCTTCAGCACTGACGTACCTCCATAAAAAGAGGATCATCCACAGAGATCTGAAACCAGAGAACATTGTCCTACAGCAGGGAGAAAAAAGGGTGACTATCCCCCTGATCATTATCTACAGGAACACATTGTGGATCGTGTCCTTTGGATTTCAATCACTAGTTCCGTTAACAAAAATACTTTTATTATATATACAGTATTTGTTTTGTTTTTTAAACTTTTTACTTCACAAACACGTCTCACTTTAAAATATAAATTTCTACAGTCATAGTCTACAACATTACAACATTAAAACCACTGACAGGTGAATCATTGATGGCACCTGTCAAGATATGGGATATATTAGGCACCAAGTGAACAGTCAGTTCTTGAAGTTGATGTGTTGGAAGCACGAAAAAGGTGCAAGCTTAAGGATCTGAGCAATTTTGACAGGGGCCAAACAGTAATGGCTTGACGACTGGGTCAGAGCATTTCCAAAACAGCATGTCGTGTGGGGTGTTCCCAGTATGTAGTGGTTAGTGCCTACCAAAAATGGTCCAAGAAAGGACAACCAGTGAACTGGCGACAGGGTCACAGGGGCCCAAGGCTCATTGATGCTTGTGGGGAGCGGAGCGAAGGCTTGCCCGTCTGGTCCTATCCCACAGATGAGCTACTGTAGCATAAATTGCTGAAAGGATTCATGCTGGCTATGATAGAAAGGTGTCAGAACACACAATGCATCTCTGTGTATCGGACTGCGTAGCCTGTCAGCCTGTCAACCCCTGAAGGTGCCTACAATGGGCAATCGAGCTTCAGAACTGGACCATGAAATAATAGGAGAAGGTGGCCTGGTCTGAAGAATCACGTTTTTGTTTACATCGTGTGGATGGCTGCATTGGCCGGTTGCGTGTGCGTCATGCACTATGGGAGGAAGGCAAGCTGGTAGAGGCAGTGTGATGCTCTGGGCAATGTTCTGCTGGGAAACTTTGGGTCCTGGTATTTGTGTGGATGTTACTTTGACACAAACCACCTATCTAAACATTGTTGCACACTCCTTAATGCCAACGGTATTCCCTGATGGCAGTGGGCTCTTTCAGCAGGATAACGCGCCCTGCCACACTGCAAAGATTGTTCAGGAATGCTTTGAGGAACATGACAGACTTCAAGATACTGACTTGGCCTCGAAATTCCCCAGATCTCAATCCGATCGAGCGGGTGTGGGATGTGCTGGAACAACAGGTCCAATCCATGGAGTCCCCACCTCACAACTTACAGGACTTAAAGGATCTGCTGCCAGAAACCACAGCACACCTTGAGAGGTCTTGTGGAGTCCATTCCTCGACGGGTCATGGCTGTTTTGGTGGCATGAGGGGGACCTACATAATATTAGGCTGGTGGTTTTAATATTGTGGCTGATTGGTATGGCTGATTTGTGTACGACAAGGAAATTGAGCCTGCCAGTCTCATTGACTTCAGGATTTAGATAGACCCTGCTATTTCTCTACTGGGTTTATTATGCAATGTACTTTCCCTAGGGTACATGAAAATGAAGATCATTATGTAACTCTGGTCAGACGTATTAAAGAGGTTGTTGTTGTATGTTTATACACACCCATGTTTTGTTTTGCAGTATTATTTAAAGAACATATATACTAAACTTAAAATTGACCATTCAATTGTTCCAGGAAAGTTATTACGAAACGTATTATCATGGAAAGTAATTATACCGCATTGTTTTGATTTAGGTATTTTTATATACTTATGTTATGTGACCAGTTATGATGATATGATGTAATGTGACCAATTTTCAGCCCAGTAATGTTATATGTTTTTTCATGCCAGTTAATCCATAAGATCATAGATCTGGGCTATGCCAAGGAGCTAGACCAGAGCAGCCTGTGTACGTCATTTGTGGGAACTCTTCAGTACCTGGTAGGAAATGCATAAAACTACAGTGATGTGTACGCCTCTGTGTGTGCATGTGTTTGTGTGTGTGTATACAGATTTGAGTAACATGGCTTTGGCTTTAAAGATTAACCGGACGGCCCCAGTAGACCTAGTCGCTTGCACCCTCCTTAAGAATTCAGAAAAATACAAAAATTAAGTGGCGTCACTAACCGTGTGGGTGTGCCGAAATGTGCTGTCTAGAGTAATAATATATTTTTTTAAATATTAATTGATAATGCACTTTTTGTGACGTTTTCCTGTTCCGCAACGGTCTTGTTTCAGCCATGGGTGGCTTCTCAAATCGAATTTGGCGCTGAAATGCAAACCTCAAGAATTTTTTTATACAATTTTGTTTTTTTAAAGCTGGATTGTTATTTTGCACTTAGTTACATCCAAGCACATCACTGCTCAACAGTGTTTTTAATTTCTGGTTACTCTTTAATCTTGTTGTTGTGATTGTGTGTACTGTAAAACCCCTATCCCTCCCATCTTCCAAATGTAATCTACCTGTCATTTTTGTTACAGGCCCCAGAGCTTTTTGAAAGACAGAAGTACACAGTAACTGTGGACTATTGGAGCTTTGGAACTTTGGTTTTTGAGTGTATCACTGGTTTCCGACCCTTTTTGCCAACCTGGCAACCTGTTCCTTGGTACAACATTTTATCTTTTTCACCTAATACCTTAATATCTTGGTGTGGCCTCCTGTGCTCCAAGCAAATTAAATCATAACATTTTTACAGGCCCATGGTCACTCCACCCCATGCCCTTTAAAATGTTTTCGTTTTGCAATGGAGTCGAATGTTTGGCTATGATAGACCCTAGTCAAGATTAATATTGTTATATTCTTTCAACACTTTCTAAACTGTAAAAGTATTTTTGAAAAACAAATAATGGCAGGAAAGGTGTGTTAACTGCCAACATCAATGTTCCTGTGAACTGGCCCGATAAAAACAATGACAGACTGCCAATACCTAGCTTACACTTGCCAGTGTGCACTGGTGCAAAAAGGTTCTCTGGACTCCTCAATGTACAATATTTTTAATTGTCCTTGCATTTGGCTTTTCAGGCATAATAAATTGAAGTTAAAGCAAGATGATGACATTGTGGTCTATGAGGACCTGACCGGAGAGGTGCGCTTCTCCAAGCACCTCCCCCAGCCTAATAATCTCAACAGGTAGTCCTATCTCTTCAATCACAGAATTTGAAGAAATGTAGGGTTTTGCACAAATCCTGGCTTCTGGAGTTTAGAATGGTTCCAAAGTATAATCTATGTGACATAACCACAGTGCAATTTCATGTTTTTATGTATTGGGTTTGTTGTGAACAATTCTATACCTAATTTAGACTTGTTTTTCACACTTATTAGATTCCAAAATAACAGTGACTTGCAAGTAGTGTGTCTCCTCCAATTTGCCTTAATCTTGTAAACCATCTGTACCAGCTACGCCAATTAGGGGGAGGCAGCACGTCTGTCATGGAGAGATCAAACTTGTACACACACAAACACACCCACACCCACAAATAGTCACAAAGTCATAGTCACAGTCACTCACACTGTGGCCATACCCTTTCATGAAAATAAACTTTATTTGACATTTTGACCTTGTTCTGAAATTGGTGTTTTGATGAAATTGGTGTTTTGTGTTGCATTAGCTTGCTGTTGGAGAGACTGGAAAAGTGGTTGCAGCTGATGCTGAAATGGTCTCCTCAAGAGAGAGGCAAAGACCCTAACTCTACACCTAGTGACTGCTTCTCCAAGTTGGAGAAAATCCTGGAGATCAAGGTTCAAAGACACACAAACTCACTCGCTCCTCACTGGTCATTGTCTTGGTGATTGACTTTTTTTTAATTATGCATTTCTATACTCTCCTCTCTCCTAGCTGGTTCATGTGTTGAACATGGTATCTGCTAAGATTCTCACCTACCAAGTCTCGGCCGATGAGAGTGTTGCTGAGCTGCAGCTACGAATAGAGAGAGACACAAAAATCTCTCCAGCCAACCAGGAGCTGCTGCTGGAGGCAGGACTTGCCTTGGAGCCCCAGGGAGAGGCTATGCAGGGGGCTGTGGACTACGCTGTAATATACATTCACATCCTCACACACTTTCTCGCTCACACACAGGTACACAAACTTATACGCAACATGGTAATGTACCTCATCTTATTCGTGTACAGGTGATTGACGGGCGTCGAACAGACCTCCCCCTTGTCTTCCTCTTTGATCGTTCCTCCTCCAGTTATGAACCTCAGTTCAACCCCCGCCCCCTCCCTGAAAATATCCGCTTTGTCCGTGAGTTGACGCATGTAACTTTATTAATGATATTCCTCAATGCTTTTTGAACTGTCACAGAGATTAACACACCCGAGTAATGTGTCTGAACATCTCTCACTTTGTGCGTCCGCAGAGACAGAGCCGAAGCACATGTTGGCCTACAGCCCCTTAAGGAGGACCTGGGGTCAGGCCTGGCACACCATCCGCTCTCTAAAGGAAGACTGGCAACGGCTGCAACAGGGACAGAAAGCTGCTATGTAAGACATATGTTCACACCGACGCTGATGAGGCTCTCACAGACATGCCACTCTCTGTCGATTTGGTTAGACATTCCCGTCCTATGCTCTGCTGACGTTCCCCTTGCTGCTCTGACACTCTCGCTGACAGCATGAGTCTCTTGAGACACAACTCCTCGCTGTCCAAGCAGAAGAACGAGATGGTGTCCATGCACCAGAGGCTGACGGCCAAGCTGGACTTCTTCAGCACCAGTCTGCACATAGACATGGACAAGTACCAGGAGCAGAGAGCCACAGGGATAGGTAAGACGATCCGCAAGGAAACGGTTCAATTCAAACAGAGCTGAATTATTACGTACATTTAATGTTGAGCTGATTGTACTCTTTATTACATTTGACTCTTTAACTATATACATATTCTGACTTTGGGATTCCTATTCTTAGCTTCTGAGAAGCTTCTTGGTGTTTGGAAGGAAATGGAGCAAACTGCTGTTAGCTGTGGTCAGGTAAGTGTGTGTGTGGGTGTGTTACCTTGCGAACAGTCATGTTTGGGCAGAGAGTTTGTGTGTGTGTGTGTGTGTGTGTGTGTGTGTGTGTGTGTATGTGCCTGTTTTAGCTCAGTGTGATTGTATGCCTGTTTCAGGCAGAGAGAGTGACTGAGCTGGAGGAGGAGATGATGCTGTTACAGACAGATATAGTGGACCTACAGAGACAACCATGGAGGAGTGGTGAAGCTTTAGACACCCTGTAAGTTTACTGGTCTAGTAAGGGGAAAACATGGTTTGTAAAATGTACCTAAAGTACAACCTTCTGCTTCTCTTGTATTACCTCTCACTGTACTATATTTTTCTCTTTCTCTCCGTCAGTGAAGGAAAGGCCATGGAGCTGTTCCGGAAACTCAGAGAGAAACCCAGAGGTCTGACTTTGGCTCTTAAACCTTTACAAATCATGACGGGAACTTAAAATGTCTTCCAACCCTTATTTAAGCACACCCTTCCCCCTATTCCCCACCCTCTTTATCTCTCCGGCAGATCAGCGGTGTCCGGGGGACAGCCAGGACGTGGTGCGTCTGATGGTTCAGGCCGTCCAGTTCTACGAGAGGAAGCTCCGAGACTTCTACACACACCTCAGGTACACACACACCGTTGGCCGTGTGTTTCCCGCCTTGACACCCCCACAACAAACAGCGGGGTGGTGTAACTTATAGGCGTGTGTGTGTGTGTGTTGCAGTAAGACGGTGGTGTGTCGCCAGCGGGTGATGGAGCTCCTGCCCCGGGTGGAGGGAGTGGTGCGGAGAATGGCTGAGAGCGAGCAGGTCCTCATGAGTCTGCAGGAGAGACGACAGCGGGAGCTGTGGAACTTGTTGAAAGTAGCCTGTGTAAGACCTCATTGACCTGAAACCCATTGACACGCACACAGACACACACAAAAGCCTCGTCCAGGTTTTTATTTCTCTCCTCTCCTCCAGAGTAAGGTTCGTAGCCCGGTGAGCGGCAGTCCCGATGGTGTGCGGACACCTTCCTCTGTTCCCCCTCTGCTGACCCCCAGACACAGCCTACAGCAGCTGTGAGTACACAGACACACAATCGAATGCACACTTACACTGGATCTAAGATACACACACCCAATGCCCCCGTCGGCTTGTGATCGCACGTGAAAAGGTGTCATGATATGGGTCTTTATGTTAGGGACGAGTCCCTGGTTGAAGAGAGCAGGACGATAGAGACTCGTCTTCAAAGTTTGTTGCATGAGACCATACAAGACCCTGATGGCAGCATGGAGGTATAGAATACACTTTACACGTTTCTCACAACAACACCGCCGTCAGGTAAGAATACTGTCTGACAGAGATGTGACCTCTGTTCTCTCTACCTGTCATAGATGTTGAGGGACTGGACATGGTTGAGTGGAGGACAGGATTTTTCCAGTGACCTCTCCTGAACATGCTGCCTTCTTCAGTCTCTGAATGTGTTTTTAAATGGTATTCTGCTGCCCTCATGTGGTTTGGATGACACATAGCAGGAAAGAACAGTTGCAGAGTATTTTGTGTAAAAGAATAAAAAAATTCTGTTGTGAGTAAAATGTTATCCCTTTTGAAAGCTTTACCCCCCTGGACCTTTAAACACACTGAACAATGACCAACCTTCAGAGGTAGTGTAAAAATATTTGGATGTATTGAGATGGTGCAGCCGTATGTCTTATGCTAAAACCTCTTTACATTTTTGTGTGCTTCAGTCGGATGTGTGTGTGTGTGCATGTGTTTATAGTTTTGGTGTCAATTTTGTACATGTCTTTTGATTAACACACTGTTGTACTGCACAAAATTACCCAGTAATGTATTGTATAACTTGTAATGTACGATCTAATCAACAATGTACTTGGTGGTTTTTAATAAACAGTATGGTTGACCAGTCTATCCATCACACTGTACTGCATCTCATCAATAAGGAAAGGTTGAGTATGTACATTACAGCATATAATGCAAAACTAACAGGAGAATTGTATCCTTATATTAAAAAAGGCAGATGCTCTGTATTGTGCGTTTTAATGATTAAGATGTAAAGGCTACGTGGTCAGTCATCCCAACTCGCTGTCCATCTCAAGAAAATGGAGAACTCTGAAAAATATCACAAATTGTTTGACATTCTTCTTTATTCAATGAATTTCTTCCAACTAGTTTCTGAAGCTAACTATTGACAACCTTCCCTATCCCTATCCCAGCACAGACAAAATGAAACGATAGTGGTAAAGAGTTTGTTTTTAAGTTACATGACAAAAATAATCTTACATAATAAAAGGACAATTCCACTATTGCCACCAGTTGTTCTTAGAAAATGCCTCAATACATACAATAACATAATTCAAAGAAAGATGGTTTGGTGATACAAGATGAGAGCTTCCTTAATACGTTAGTTTGATTTGGCCACCACCGTAAATGTTATCACGGCCTGGTCAACTGAAACTGGGTTGGATTCTCTGTCCTTACTACTATATTTTCATTTCAGCTGTACTCCTCACATTGTATTGATGAGTATATGTACCATAAACACAAAAAAATATATTTTTCTACTATTAATCTCGTAAGTGTCAAAAGTAGAACCAGTACATAATTTTAGGCAAAGGGAAATGACAACTCAATCAAACCCTAACAAAAAGGTGCTTCAAAGGTACTTCACAAAGAATAAAGAGGATATGTTTGAGGGACCAGGACAAAGTGCTTGCAATGACAATCAACTCCAACACAAGGGCACTGCGGCTGCATTAACAGGGAAATTGATGTTGTATTGTGACCACGTATTGCTGCTAAAACAAAAGTAACGACCATGATAATGGATAACAATCCTAAAAGCAAACAAAGAATGCCATTTTGATCTTGATGGTCTGTCTTTGTTATTACAGTACTAGAGGTAATCGAGGGTGCTAGGGTTGTAGGGATAAGGCCAAATAATGTGTGTGGGTGTGTGTGTTTGTGTGCATGTGCGTGTGTATTTAGCATTCACAGGAGAAGATGTGTCTAGGTGCTGTGTAGGTCTTATTCGATTCAGGATCTTTAGTTCTCCCCCTTCATCTGTTTTTCCTCTCCTTCTCGTCCTCTTCCCTGGATCCTTATGCCTCCAGCTCAAAGCCCATGCCCACCTTGTGACCGCCTGCGTTGAAGTTTTTGCCATCAATCAGACCTGAGAGGGTGAGCTTCACTCCTATAGGGATGAGAGAGAATAAGTACAACAGTTAGTAACTTAATGAGTATACACGTTGTCATACTGACAGTGGAAGGTAGAAACTGCTTGGTTTTGCTCAGTCCAAGGGCTTACCTGGCCTTAGGGTCTGTGTGTATCCAATGCCAATCAGGCTAGCGTTGTTTACTTTGGCCTATAGGGAGAACACGAATAAGAGGCTGTAAGATTATAATCAAATTATCATCAGATATGAAACTAGATATGGGTCATTGGTGTCTGCTGATAGGCCAATATACGCAACCACTCATTTGGCAAGTGAGTTTGAGTTCTTTCTACAGTCATATGGGTGTTTTTGGGAGCAAAAGTGTTTAAACGCGGAGATGAATGTAACTTGTGTGGTATGGGGATAGTACTCACAGACAAGGAAGTGTCCTTGTCCAGCTGGTATTTGGCGGCAATGCCAAAGCTTGTGTTGTTGCTGCCAGCCGTCCAGGCCAGGTTGACCGCTGTCTCCAGCTCGCTGTTAACCTTCTGATAGATGGAACCAGCAAACTCTGTGCCGTCGTTACTGTAACACCATCAAACAATAGACGGCAGTGAGTCTTTGTGTAGACATTTCCTTGGACGTACTCACTTCCTCTCCACGCCGCTGGTCCTAACAACTCCCATCCCGCCCCACCCTGGCCCCTTGCCTCCCCTAGGTCCAGAGGTCGGTGCTACTCACACGTTGGTATGCAACTGGAAGTCTCCGGCCTGGTATCCCAGCACAAAGTTGTTCTTCGCCAGTTTGGACTTAGCCGTGTCGAAGGCCAGCTGGTAACCAGCCAGCCATCCCTCGTAGCCCAACACTGCAGCGGCATGGACCGTGGGACCGGCCATGTCGAAGTCCAGGTCACAGCCCACATTGACAAAGTCACGCTTATAGCCAGTCTTCAGCTTGGCACTTTTCTTACTACAGAGGCCATGGGGATGGAGAAAAAGCATTTACATATTAGGTGTTTGAAATGTCGTAGATTGGAAGACTGTTTTAATGTTTTAATAATCTAGCCATCTATCCGTGGGTTAAAATGATTGTATATTTTGTAACTTACCCAGTATTGGGTACGAACGATGTGTCCAGAGCTAGCTTCAAGCCTTTTGCCAGCTAGAAAGACAATCACACAGCAAAAATCTAACATAAGGCTAATGAGATAAAACCAAATGCTGAATACACCCTTATAATGTGAAAAGAATGTACTGACCTGGTCCTCGATCGAGACCTCTGTGGTCAGGGTGTTGTCTGTGTTCCATTTCTGAGTGAAGTTGAGACCCAGCTCCTTCACCTTGTACTTGGTCTCCAAGTGACCACCGGACTTCCCTGTGTCTGTGTTGTTGGAGCCGGAGGTGGCAAACTCCTAAAAGGGAGCAAGACGGGAACAAGGAGAGAGGCATGGAAAAAGCGGGGAGGTAAAGCAGAAAGAAGTGTCAGTAGCAGTTAATAGCGATATATTAATAGAGCACAGATAATACAAAAAACTCATTGGGGTGAAACCGTAAAGGTGAAAGAAAAATGAAGAGCGAGATAGGCGGAGACCAAAAACGATGAAGACAAGAATTCCTCCGTTACAACCTCAACACTCCATTATCTTTAGTTCTGTATGACTTTTTAGCAAGTTGTGCTCAACTGTGAAGGAGTGATGGCAAGGGTAGGGGGGAAGGAAGCTTGATAAAGGTTATGAAGTCGAAGACTTGCAGAGAGATAGATTGTATTTTAAGGGCTTAATGTTGTTAAGTCAATCAGCTGGGCTTCTGCTAAAAGTGGGAAAGACCTGAAAGAAAGCCTCTGCTAAATAGAAACACACACACACACGCACACACAACAGCAATCCATGGCCTCCTCAGCAAAGCACCTGTATTAACACAAACACACACAGACCCTTACCATCTGAAAGTGAAGTCCAAAGAGGAAGCAGAAAAAGACAGAAAAAATAGTCAAGTTAGAAAAAATAGTCAAGTTAGAAAAGAATCTTGAAGATTCATACTTTTTCAAAAGATTGTTTTGTTCTTCCAATAACCATTTCCACTAGTAGAACAGACTGTTTCAAGTGTTTTTGACGGGGGGAAACCTGATTGCCATTTTGTTTCTTGTAGTTAATGTTCACAAAATGATTGTACAAACTGTAGACACAATTGGTTGGATACGCAATGATGTAATGTGCTATATTGAGCTTACAGAATCCATTGTGTCACAGTCACTACAGCACACACTCATGCACACACACACAGACTGCTGTCAGGCAGCATGATTCAGACATTTAGACAAAGAAAGAGCCTGAAATCAGGGGTCTAGACAAGAAGCTAAAGGAACCAGCCAAACACTGAAGCCAGAGTTGTACTCACAACTCCACTCTGGGCCTTGGTCTTCAGGTCCAGTTTCACCACTCCAAAGCCTAAAGAGAAAAAAATAAATAGGAATAAGAAAAAGTGATAAAAAACTGTCATTTACATATTGGTAATTCTTTAACTTCTTTAACTTCTGAAAATTCACACACACATCTCCAGACCTAAAAACCAGGGACTAACTTTAATTTACATATAATTACTGGTCAGCAATGCATTAACTAAGACAGTGATTTTAAGTTTTAAATATGGCCTGACTTGCAGAGTACAATAGTATCTTAGGTTTCAGTCTTATAATTCAGCCGCTTAAGCTTATTGAGATGCAGCGATTCTATTGAACAACTGGGGAACATAAATGGCATGACTAAAGGCCATTAGTGAATGGCTGATGCCCTTGGTAGCCATACCATGGTAGCACCTGGTTTATGAACCCACAGGGAGATGTATGGAGAATAGAAGGGAGGGGGCAAGACAAAGAAAGCCCACTTCAGTGCCACAAACTACCTACATTTATCCTTTATCTCTTTTTTGTTGGGGAATGTGCTTGTAAAATAAATACCATGCATACATAATTAAATATTCTTCACTCACCATAGCCCTTGCTGAAGATGTCCTTGGCTGATTTGCCCAGGTCTGCGTATGCGGGTGGGACAGACATTGTGCCTGTGGAAACAGACCAGTAAATATTTATTCTGGTTACTGAATACAAACAATATTACTGGACATCTAGTTAAAAAACCTTTACAAAAAAGCACCATGTCAACAAATTTGCACTCCACACTACAAACCACAGTAGTTTCAAAAAGCATTCAAGGCTATCACACACAAAAGCTGTGTTTCTACAAGGGGTGACATGGTTTTCAGTAATGAACCAAACCGTTTGGTTCACCACGGACGGTTTGGTTTACACTCATGAACCGCGGTAGTTCGGTAAAAAAAAAAAATTGGGGGAGTCAGTCTGCGCAAGCGTAATAAAAGTCTGCAGTCTGGGAACATTTTGGAATAGGCATTGACCAAAATAGCAAGGGAACAAAGGTGATCAATCGGGCCGAAACTATGAAGTCCGTACAACAATCTCAACCTGCTTTCTGCACATTTTAAGTTCCGGTTCTGACTGATACAAACACATAGTTATAGTGTCGATTTCCAGTTGCACTTCAGTAACATGTAATTCCTCAGCTCTATGAAACGGGACGTCATGCAACTGAAAATGAAATGGCCAAAACACTATGTAGCTCTCACAAAAGAGGTTTGGACCTCCAGGGCAACTAAAAGTTAACGGGGCACTATATGTTCAACTGGGGGATGAAGAGCGAAATGTTACGAACAAGCCCCCTGTATAAGAGTCACACAAGCACACACCTAGCTGATGTAGCCTATATTTCTTTATTTAAATTAGGAAGTTAACTTTTCTTAGAAAGAGTGTTTGTTTATTTAAACCAATATAACACTACATCCACAAAGTCCAAATAAGGAAAAAAATTAAGAAAAAACTTTGGAAAAAAATTGAGAATGTTGGAAATGGCAACGGTATTTCCCCCCCAATGTACATAATCTACCGAACTGAACCAAAACTGTGATACAAACCGAACCTTTTTTAACCTTAGACCAAATAAGCTTAACCTTGGACAGAAGCAAAAGAGATGAATAATACATCACCAGACCAGGGTGCTGAACAGCGACAACCGAGAGATTTTGCCTTGGTCCAATATCAATGTTTTTGCAACTGATGTCCCCCTCCCCCCTATTGAACATACCCACCATGGTCTAGGAAAACCCTATTGATTTTCTGGATTAAGTGCATTAATGAATAGCTACCTAAAACTAGCAAAGTGAATGGATTTAAGATTGAGTGTTTCTGTCATGGACGTAGTTTCGCAAATAAAAGCCAAGAGACTATTGCTTGGAAAGACAAACGGGGTATAAGACGTTAGTAGCAAGACAAACGGGGTATGATGTTAGTAGTGCTAATATCCAAAATGATTAGGTATATTAACATATATACCACAACATTTAGCTCTACACCACATGCTGCAGTGCAAGCAGAAGCCTACATAGGTTTGGCTTGTCAGCACCTAACAGTACTGCACGCTACCGGCGCACTCTACACTAGGTTTCATACTGTCATCAGTATGGGGCACAGGCCACAGCATGGATACCAGACATGCGCAAGAGTGCACCTGCATGTGTGTGTGTGTGTGTGTGTGTGTGTGTGTGTGTGTAAAGCTGTGAGTATGTGTGCACTCTGGGTGTCAAGGTTACTTTTAAAAGGACATGGTGTCTCCTTCTGCCGCAGATCATCTGCAGTGTTCTAACACTCCTGAGGACACTCCCATCTTAGCCTGTTCCTCGTCCCTGATAAGCAACTGATGGCCAAATCACAGGACTTTCACCACTACTAATATGAGAGCATATGGATTATGTGTGGAAGGGGGGTCAAATGGGATTTCCGGGACAAAGCTCAACCCAGACACCCTGATTACATGGAAATATCTCTCTGCCCCTGTGCCCTCTGTCCCCACCCAGCTCCTCCCCCACTCACCATGTGCCTTCTTGGGCGTGTGGTGCACACATGGCTCACAGCAGTCTTTGTTCTCTGTCTGCTTTCCCTTTTCTGTGCTGTCCTTCGGCAGAGTTGTGATCTGCACTCCTTCGTTCTCTGACATGACTCTTTACATGAAGGGGGGTGCAAGGAAGGACAACACAATGTTGGCAGCAAACTCACATACTGTTTTCATAACACCTTTGCTTGCGTGACGAACAGTAGGCCTATAACCTGCTCTGTTTACGTTTAGCCTCAACAAATACAGGCTCAACACTAGTCTAAAAATCTATGGCCCTAAACCCCAAAAAGGTGGCATTAGCAGACCAAGTAAGTATAACCTGGTCCATAAAGGCACAGTGGTCAGTTGCTGTATCTTGTTTTATGTAGTTCACCACATCAACATGAGTATCTATTCTTCTAAAATGAGCTACTCTTCTGAAAGGAGTGGTTTGATAAGGCTTGGTCAATGGATTCTTTATGACGCTGGCTGTTAACTTAAATAGACAAATAAGGCTGGGCTGTATAAACTGCACACAACAGGAAAGCACAGCTAATTAAAAATCGTTTTTCTTATTGCACTACATGGGTATCGAATTCCCCAAAACTCTCAAGTCAATATGGAA
Source organism: Galaxias brevipinnis (assembly GCA_036023535.2). Classification (NCBI taxonomy): domain Eukaryota; kingdom Metazoa; phylum Chordata; class Actinopteri; order Galaxiiformes; family Galaxiidae; genus Galaxias; species Galaxias brevipinnis. The sequence continues at coordinate 31,193 of JAVQIZ010057780.1, forward strand.
CTATATGCCAAGCAAAGCCTTGTTCCCGACAGCCTTACAGTTTTACATTGCACATCTTCAATTATCAGTTATAAATGCCCTTCAGTTTTTCACACAATCACACTTTGACTACCGCTTTGCCCCATTCTATACATCTTTTAAATCTTTGCAGACACACATCACTAACACACACACACCTTTCTGGTGGTACAGCAGTGTTTTCCTCCATGCTTTCTCGGTGCTGTCGTTCTATTCAGAGAGGGTCAACTTTATGCTGCAGACCGATCTGAGCATGTATTCTGCTGACCTAGGTCATTTGTTGCCTGTCTTTGTCAGTTAACTCCACCCCTACAGACATGCACACATGCGCACAAACACACACATACTATTCTATCTTCTCATGGTCCCTTCTCCTTTACAAAACCCTGCTGGTACCATTCTGTCCTCCACGTCCCTGTTTTCCTTCACTCCTTAAACTCTGTTCTATATTTATCTCAGGTTAACCTGACACTGCACCTCATATGACCACAGATTTTAGAAAGGGACGATGTTCCCCTTTAACTGGTTAACACACACCCCTTCACTTCAACCCATCAATGTCCTCCTTTACCCCGACCTCAACATTCAGTGTTTACAAGCACCTCCCCCCTTGCCAGTGTTGTCAAAGCCCAAAAAGGTTACAGCATTGCCATGACGAGACGGTTGTAACAGTCACCAAGTGTTTTCTTTGGCACTCTTTCATGAAACCTGCCAAATAAGACAGTGCTTAAAGCATTTTATACATTCAAGTCCAATCATGATAATAATCTGTTACGTAAATCAACAATATTAACCAACTTTGTGCAAACAAGTCCAGCGGGTATGGAAAAGAATGTTTGAGTGCGAGATAAGAGACAGTCAGGTTACAGGATTTACAGCTTGGATGTACCTTGCAGTAACTGCATAATCATAACGTCAAGAACATGTATCTACTCAACATGAAATTACAAAGCTCTCGAAGATAGGCTGTTGTGTAAAACATTTTGAACACATTCAAGGCCAAAACAACCACTGGGCATGTAGTTTACACAGAACCATTATCGAAAATGTTACAGCAATTGCCAGATTTACATAACATTGTGTGAGCCATGACAGGAAATGGATCATCCGGTCAACAGTAATTATGCCTGGGGATGGGTAGCTGATGTTTTCGGAACTTAAAGCAACTCGCTCCAGTGCACCCATTCAGTGCGAACCTTTTCAGTAGAGTGGAATTTCTTATATCTGGCATAAGTAAACCATGTGCCAAGGATCACTTGTCGCTGGACCTCTTTTATTTCTCGAGAATAACTTAATTTTTAGGGTAGGCTATATTACACTTCTGAGAATACACAGCAATTCTTTACGAGACCCTTTGGAGCAGACTATAAATTATCCTGGCGTCAATAACCTGCCCTATACCAAATATGCATATTAATTTAGCTAACCATATACAAATACATTTTGTTTCCACAAGAACTTGAAAATTATGCCAATAGATCTGATTACATGTTAGGCCACACAGGCCTCATATCTTCCCCTGACTGCGTTTTTCATGACAGGCCGCCGACTAACAAATACTTTTATCATACTGGCTTTAACACCAATTGTACTCTGCTCACGGTCAGTAGCATCTAGAGAGAATGTTGTGAACAATATGGGTTAACAGACCTTTAACTGAAGAGCCAGACTAGGAGAGTAGGCTAGTGGCTACTGGTACACTGCAGGCTATACCCTTGTTCATACCCTTTACGCCTCTCTAAATGCAACAGCATTCGATTACGCCTTTTATGATGACCGAACTTTGATAGAGGAACAGTATATGAACACCTTTAGAATATCAAAGTATTTCTCATGTCTTACCTTTGTCTACGAAATACGTGGAGTTTCAGAAGGCCAGTTTTCGCGCAATAGGACAGAGTGAAGGAGAAACTAGGGTCATGGAGGCCTACTGAGCAAGCGCAATCAATCGACGCTGAGGGCGGGGCTGTTGTATAATTGTCATTGGCCGTGTGTGTTTGTACTTATTTGTTTATGGGTGCAAGGTAGATGGTTAATGTTCAACTTCAATAGTGCTATTTTGATTGGTAAAAAGATTGCTTTTTAAAATGTATTTTTTGTCTTTAATATTTTATCAAACAACCAATTACAATTTCATTTGTTATATTTGATTAAATAAATGACACAATAATAATATCTAACATCAAACAAAACGAAAACGTCTCAGACTAAATTAATTGCACGATAAATTTGACGGAGCTGAGTGTGACAAAGTAAACGCTAACAAATAAAAAAAAAGGTTTTTGCACATTCCATTCCATTTTATGAAGGAAAAAATATCCCTCATTAAATGTATTTACAACATATTGACATATCAATTTTACATAAAAAAAATGTATTGATCATTTGCAAACCCAGGTTTTATGTCCAGTGTAGGAGTGGCTACAGTGTTGCCATGGTGAAGAATTCGCTTCCATTTCTGTTGACATTTTGATACTGCGTCATCAACAATCTGCGAAGGTAGTGTAGGCGTTTCATCATTGCTATAATTATAGCTAAAGTTTGCTTATCGACTATACTTATTTGATCAATTTAAATATATGTACCTGCATGAAGTTTTTTTGTACGCTGTGTGTTCTAGTAATTTACTGTTAATGGCCGGTAGCAGCAGAAATGTTAGCTGGCTAAATTGACCTACAGTGTGCTGTCGTGAAGCGGCAAAGTACAGTAGGCCTACCTCCCGGCCATATAGCTAGTTAACGACGTTGAAATGATTCAGTCTTCAAGTCAGATTTAGCAAGCCATTGCTATATCCTTAGATTATTAAACACAGTATCTGGGTAATTGTTTAATTCCTAGAAGTAGTTCATTGAAGTGACTGATGTGTGAGGCTCCTTCAAAAATATCTGGGCCTATACCCCCAGACCCTTCTTTCCCTGAGTACTACAAACGACCTGCTTCTGGTAAGACATTCTTGTAGAGCATTGAAGGTTACTAGGTGGATGGGGATTTAGATTACAGAAGTGACACTGTAGCTACAAATACATGTTAGAGTGAGCCGGCAGTGTGAATTATTCTCCTCTGCCGTCTAAATTACAGCTAGGGGTTGTTTGGAAGGAAACACTGATGGGTGCCTGACATTGCTCTCAGGCCCCCTGGCCCCAGACCCTGTGTTGTACCCTACCTGCTATAGTGCCCGTGCCCCTCAGCATCCACGCATTGGTCCCAATGCCGCCCATATCTTGGAGAGAGGACAGAGAGGAGTGGTGGGTACACTACTTAAACTGGAGGGGATTTCTCTCAGCCCCAACACCCCTAAACACAGTAAGTGCAGCCAACATACATGTAGTTCCTTGATTACTGTATGATTATTGTACTTTCTTGCTTCTTTCTTTTTGCCGATATATATTTTAGAATTGCTCATCAATAGAAGGCTTCTTTTTTATTCTATATTTATTAAAGAAACTTTAATAACTTTAATTATTTACTATTACTGGTTTTATGGATGTCAGCATAGAAAAACTGCAAAATTACTCATAATTATATATTTATATATTATAGAAGTTGTAAGTTACCTTTTACAATGCAGTCACTCTTGTTTGTCTGTTAGAGAAACTGATGCGTGACTATGGGAAGGAGAATGTGCGTCGTCTCAGGGAGATCCAGAGGCGGTGCAGGGAGCAGGAGGCTCAGCGAACGTGCTCCCATCCACTTCCAGTTAAGGCCCTCTGGAGCTCCCCCAAATACCAAGATGTCCCATCAAGGGTCATGGCTCAGCTACAGGTGAGGCTGTCTTGTCAGTTTTTCAAGTGTGATTGTATACATTTTTTTAAATAATTTTTTTTCCCCACAATTTCCTTGCTCCTTTGTTTATTCACAGGAGACAAGCCCACCATCAAAGCCACAGTTTCAGAACTTCCTTAAGGCGCATTCCAGCTGTGGCTCTGCTGGACCCCCAAAACCACATCGTAGCCTGTCCCTCTCACCACGACCGGGCTCCTCCAATTCTATTGAAAACTTAAGCCTTCAGGTGATAGAGACTGGGAAAGTAGATCATTGAAATATATCAATATACACACTGTTTTAAATCATAATGGGTCAATATGAAAGCTAGTATTAGGAATTTGCTCACTTTGTTCCTGGTGTATTACATAGATTTGTACTGTCTGGGGATGGAGGATGTTTCACAAAATCTACTGGCGGAGGCTAGCAAACCTGCAGAAATTATTAACTTAAGATAAACATACAGCACAGTATAGTGTCTTAATGTTAATTTACGGGTAACACTGATAGCTAATGATTGATTCAAGTTCCATCCATTGTTCACCACATAGCTTATACCATCAAAGTTCTTTTTAACATCCCTGGCAGATACATGGGAAAGCAGTGGACTTCGTGAGCCACAATGCTCGGTGTGCAGGAAAGACTGTGATGCGTCGCTCCCAGTCACTCACTAACTTGAGAGATAAGCCTGTTCCCAGTGCAGTCAAGGGACAAGTGCCGCAGTAGTAAGTTTGCTAATGTAAAAACTACCATCTCTTTGCCACTTACTCAATTTACACATGTTTTATTTCTAGTGGAAGCTTTGTTCTTTTGTCATCTATTGCTCTCTATTGTTCAGTTTGGAGGAGAGGAAAGAGCAGTGGCGGAAGATGGAGGAGGAAAAGAGGAGGAATGCCCCTGATCCATCTATCCCAGCTGGTCATACACTTATGCCTGAGTGGGAGAGACAGGATACTCTGAAGTCTCTTAAAGAGAGTATGCACACATTTATATACATAAATATTCTGAATTAATCTGTTCTGACGCCATTCATGCAAGTGATCACCTAAAGAGTAGTAACCATAAACATATTTATTGCTTCTCTCTGCCCTTCTTTATATAGCCCACCTTTCTCTAGTGAGTGAGCTAGTCTCTCTCCCTATCAGGACAGACACTCTGAGTGTTCGCTCCCGCCGTGCTGAGCTGGATCGCAGGCTCTCGGAAGTGGAAGAGGCCATCAAAATCTTCTCCAGAGATAAAGTATACGTCAAGGAATCCTAACACAGAGTGAATTGTCTGCTATTCCAGAGACATAAAATAGAAGATACAGCGCTTGTCTTCTTAGCTGTTGGATTTTTTCGTAGATTATCGTTGAAGTGTTAACGACATCGACGTGTCCGAGTTAGTTAAAGAATAGTCTGAAGTGGAGTTTTTGAGGAGGGAGATTGTGAATTGAAAAAAAAAGAATATTGTGTGTTGTCATCTATTATTCTTTCAGTAATTATTCCCTGAAAATGTAATATTGAATTATAGCATTTTAACCATACACATCTAATTTCTATCAAGCCTCTGACCTTCACTGGGAGGACAGATGATCGATTTATTCTAAACACACCTACTTCACTTTTGACAGCTTTTTTCAATAGTGTGTTAGTGTTTGTATGAAGGAAATAATTACTCAAATCCAATGTATCTACACTTTTGATAAAATATTGTTGACAATACTATTCTTGTCTCTGCTGATTGATTATGGCTGATTGATTATGGCCATAAGCTGTCTAACGTACTAGCAACATGTGAGTGCACATTCTAGTACTTCATAACAATAACAATATCATGCCACCAAAATACATTTATTAAACTCGCTGCCACATAGAAGTTTTTTTGTTTGTTTTTTTGTTTGTATACTTGTTGTTTGGTACCTTACACGTAAATACCTTATATTTTTCTTTCTGTAATGTTATAGACTTACATCACAAACCATCCTAAAATAAGACAGAAATGCTGCCCGGACTTATCCAAAATTAGAAATATGCTTCATCGGCTACTTTAAGTACCGTCCATGACGTATTACGCACGCCCTGCCCCTTCTGAAAACCTACACCACTTCACTTCACTGCTTCTTCATTGTTCAGCTTTGGCTGTAGTTAGCTAGCTAGCTAATGTACCTTAACAACACACCTTATAAACTAGCTGTCCTTACCTCCAAGATAAATACCTTGCTAAAACAATAACGTAGCTAACTAGTCAGCAAACGACAATGAGTAAAAGGAAAGCACCACAGGAATCCCTTAACGAGGGGATAACAGACTTTCTTGTCGGTAAGCTATCTAGCTAGCTAGCCCAATGGCAATGCGGAGCCGACTAACGACGTCAACAACGGTAGCCAGCGACGTTAGCCTGATAGTCTGATACTGAATGGCTAGCAACATCCATGTGTCCTTTAAATATGGCACTTTTGAAGTTAACGATATTACGTTACCATACATAGTTCAATTTAGCTGTCAACAATCAAGTACGTCTGCTGTGTTATTTAGATGGCTCGTTTTTGGCTGAGAGTGGATTGTTTTGTTCAGAATCGGAGAGGTATTACTTCTTCCGAAACTAAGCTTGCTAAATCTGAAATCTGTAATGCATGCACAGTCAATGTGCTAGGAGCGGAGAGTAGAGAAGTTGTACATTTGTTTTGATTATTAATTTAATCAATCTTTTTTTTTCCTCCCAATCCTAGAACTGGCAAATTATGAGAGAAATGTCAACAGAGCAGTTCATAAGTACAATGCCTACAGGTAAAACAAATACATGAGATGGCATCCTCACATCTATTGTGCCTAATCTGTTTTATAATTGAATATATTTTTTGTTGCCTTTATTATGTTCTGTAGGAAAGCAGCCTCTGTGATTGCAAAATACTCTGAGAAGATCAAAAGTGGCACAGAGGCCAAGAAACTGGTTTGTAAAAGAATATGCTATAATAATGAACAATTTGAAAATGCATAAGGCAGGAAGGAATAGTTAGTAATCATTCCGTTTACATATGTTCCTTGTATATGTGTATGGATAAGTTCAAAGAAAGATTACAATTGAGGTATAAGGCAATTTCAAGTAAATGTATTCCTATGTATTACCTTGATACTGATATTTTCAGTCTCAAATAAAAAAAAGCTCAATATGATGCAAGACTTCTTAATCTAAGTCTTTCACTTGGTCTATTTGTTTTGATCTATTTCAACAGGATGGTGTGGGAGCAAAAATTGCAGAAAAGATAGATGAGTTCCTACAAACAGGCAAGCTGCGCAAACTTGAGAAGGTAAGTGTTTAGTGATGCAATATGATATTATATGTCAAGTAACTCCATAACCCAGACCTTTCCACAAGCTCAAGGTTTGGCATTTAGCCATGCTCATGTTTTCTTCCCTACAGATTCGTAATGATGACACAAGCTCATCAATCAATTTCCTTACCAGAGTCACTGGTATTGGGTGAGTCTTTTTGAAAGCTACTTATTTAACTGTAATGCAGGATTTTCCTGGAATTTCATTAAGCTAATTTGGTAATTATGTTACATTTCATTTGCACCTATAATTTCCCTTTATTATACTGTGATATAACTGTCTGTAAACACTGTCTTCTTCTAAGCCCTGCTGCTGCAAGAAAGTTCTTTGATGAAGGGGTTAAGACCCTGGAAGGTTTGTGCTGTTAATACATATTACACACTATCAGTGATAAAGGTGCTTAATAAAACAATTGAAATCACTATTGATCTATTACTATTTGTATTGTTTTTTTAGATTTGAAGAATATTGAACATAAATTAAATCATCATCAACAGATAGGATTAAAGTAAGTACATTCTAGGATTTATGTTTGAACATTTAAAATAACACACTTTAGAGTAAATTAAATGTTTAGATTTCTTTTAGATATAATGTGCTTGTAACACATAGAACAGAATCACCTAATGTTCAGTAAGCATGCTTTTCAATACGTTATTGTGTATCTGGAATTGAAGCAAACATAGGATTATAATCTTGCAGTATGTGAATAAATATGTTGTTTCCTATTTTTCCAACAAATTTGACATTTATTGTCAATCACTGTTTCACTGTTCACTGAATAAATCAATCTAATTATTACTATATTATTCCTTAAAATATATTGAGGCAACATGTGAGCTACAAGTAACTGGAGTATATTTATAAAAGCATGTTAAGAAATGTAACTGAGGGCATCCTTCAATCATTACCACCTCGCTTTTATAGACTTCCAGTGTGAACTTCACCACCCAATTAAAGTGGGATTCAAAATTATATCCATGATAATATTTAGGGGGGTGTTCATGTGCTACTTATACGAAATGAATTCAAAACAGTATACTTGCTGCAGGTACTTTGAGGAGTTTGAAAAGAGGATTCCACGAGCTGAAATGGAAAAGATGGAAGTGAGTCTGTTTCCTTCACATGCCTATGCTTTTGATAAGGGATTGGGGGGGGGGGGGGGGGGGGGGGGTTTTTATTTAAAAGTATTTTTTTTTA
>JAVQIZ010057790.1:0-38074 GCA_036023535.2 Galaxias brevipinnis
TCTCTCTCTCTCTCTCTCTGTCTCTCCCGAGGCACCAACCTATTTCATTATCAGGCCAGCCCAGGTCATTGCTATTTCATTACACCAGTGGGTAAATATAAGCCCGGGCCGTAAAGAGCACTCGTAAAATGGTAATTTAATTAGAGGAGCCTGATGGTGCTGGAGAGATGGATGGATGGACGACAGTGTGAGGAGGAGAGATAAACCGGATGGCGGGATGAGCTGTTTAGCATGTGTTGATTACCCGTGGACATACTGTGGACCGGTGCCATAAGGGGTTCTGGTCCTCAGGGGGGCGCGGAACGAGGAGGGGGGAGTAGAAATGGCTGCACTGTAGCTGACAGGAGCAAACCACGTTGGGATTCTGCACGCGGGTACTGAGACGCGGCACACCCTTTATCGACGGGAGCACATGCTTCAAGATAAACCGGAGAGAGAGGGAAAATGGAGTGAGAAACGACTCCCCGGCAGCGCCACGGTGACATTCAACCGCCCGGCGTCCGCCACGTAGAAAGGATTAGCGCCGCAAGAGCCCGATGTAATGGAAGCAGAAAGCTCTGCGGGTCAGAGCGCTGACAGCCTCACCTAACCCCATGTTTCAGTGTGAGTTTAGGCTGCCTCACCTAACCCCATGTTTCAGTGTGGGTATGGGGGACAGTCAGCCTCACCTAACCCCATGTTTCAGTGTGGGTTTGGGGGACAGTTAGCCTCACCTAACCCCATGTTTCAGTGTGGGTATGGGGAACAGTCTGCCTCACCTAACCCCATGTTTCAGTGTGGGTTTGAGGGACAGCCTCACCTAACCCCATGTTTCAGTGTGGGTTTGGGGAACAGGCAGCCTCACCTGACCCCATGTTTCAGTGTGAGTTTAGGGGGACAGTCAGCCTCACCTAACCCTATGTTTCAGTGTGGGTATGGGGGTAGTCCATCTAACCCCATGTTTCAGTGTGGGTATGTTCAGGCTCTACGTCGCAGCCTGGACAGATATGATTCACGTTGCCTGAGCGCTTCCATTCTGTCTGTCCTCCCTCAGCCTCAGTCCAGCCCAGGCTTATCCCAGCAATCTTGGTCTGATTTATGTGTGTGTGTGTGTGTGTGTGTGTGTGTGTGTGTGTGTGTGTGTGTGTGTGTGTGTACGTGCGTGTGTGTGAGTGAGGGTCCAGGCCCCCGCACAATGTAATCCCCTCAGCTCCCCACCACTGATTCCACTATGACAACAAAATGCAATTAAAGCCCCACAAACAAAGACCTGTCTACACACGACCACGCCGGGTTATTAAATATCCCAGAAACAACACACACACACACACACAGAGACCGTCATGTTTTTTTTAAGGAAAGATGGTAAAACAATGGGCAAGCCAGGGTCAGCTGTGACACCAATGAAATAATGTTTTTGTCTGGGAATAAGCCAGTGGTTAGACTTGACTTACTTTAGTAGAATCTGGACAGCCTAAGTCCAGTGTTTATGAAGAAGGCAAAGTTGGATAACTTAGATGCCCCAAAATGTATCAATAAAAAATAAGCAGAATGTCCGTCAGCAAGCAGCCTACCATTTATCAAGCTTTGTTTGGGACAATGGGAAGGATGTTGTAGTCACCGAGATGTCGGCACAGAGGGATAGGGGAGTTCAGAGGTCGTCCCTCAAGGACTCGTTAGAAGTGATCAAATGGACGGCTTCTGTTGTTTGGTCCGGCTGTGCCCCCTGTGTATTCAGACAGGCCTCAGCTGGACGATCAATATCCCCATTGTCTCTACTGGACGGACTGTCCTCTCTACGTGCCCCAACGCCTGGGCCGTCCCAGCAGACTCTCTGCATCCTGGCTGAGGCTGTTCTGCCCTCTATAGGGCATCGCAAACGGCTTTATGAGATGGTACGTCTGGACCAGACCCAAAGCCCGACGGCCCCTGCCGAGGAAAGGGGGTTTGTTTTGAATGGGAGTGTGTGGTGTCAGTGGTGGGGTCGGAGAACCAACCAGCACCAGAGCATGTTTGTAAAAGCAAGGTTTGGCTTTGGAAAGAGTGGCCCCAGAGGCTCTGAAGGCTAGCTTAGCCAGCGGGACATGCTAGCTCCAATCCGCTAACATTCGGCTGCAGCTTCCATGCCTGTGCCAATGACTGGATGTGAGTTGAGAGGACTGTGTGAGCATCACGGACAACTGGAGTGTGTGTGTGTGTGTGTCAGCGAGTATTCTTATCTGGGTGTATTTTAGGTACTTTTTGTGCATGTCATAGAGTTTGTAAGTACGTGTGTGTGTGTGTGTGTGTGTGTGTGTCAGCATGCGTGCCACAGCTCCTAACGTCCCCTCACAGACTCCATCACCGCGGATCACAAGCTAGTGGGGGGATTTGGGTTAGGTCCCACTGGCCTGGCACCTCCATCCCTAGGTGTATTTGTGTATGTCCCTGTATGTGTGTGTGTGTGTGTGTGTGTGTGTGTGTGTGTGTGCGCCAGTCCTCGTGCGTGTGTCTGAATGCCATAATGAATGGGTCGCCACGCCTGTGTGCTGTTGTGACTAAGCAGGTGGTAGTTGGTGGGTGTGTGTGTTGGGGGGTGATGATAATATGTGATTATATCAAGTGTCTTCTCACTGCCGTGCCGGTCCTGATGCTCCTGCAGAGGGACTCTCAGGGGCCTCCTGGAGCAGGGTAGGGTTTACACAGTAATGCTTTTAGGAACTCCTCCCAGCCGATAAACTAGGAAACGATGCTCAATACAAACAAATGTCTGTTCACCAGGTCGATGCTTCTTTTTGTTACGCTCCTTTGAAGATAACGGAGGATTCATGAATAATACATAAAGCGAGTACGCCAGTATTGACTCACCATTGTGTCTGTGTGTGTGTGTGTGTGTGTGTGTATGTGCGTGCGTGTGTGTGTGTGCGTGTGTGTGTGGACGGCGTAGAATCGAGCACCTGGGGTTGAACATGGCCATGCAGCTGCTGGTGGGAGTTCCTCTGGAGATGGTGCACGGAGCCGCCAGGATAGGACTGGTCTATGTCTGTGGGGTCCTGGCAGGTGGGTTTGCACACACACGCACAAACACACACACAGACGCACACACACACACACACACACACACACACACATACACACACACACACACACGCATGCACGTATCAGCGTACAGACTCAGCTCAGCGGTTCACACACAGCACTTTGGTACCACAAGCACCCAGATAGGAATTTACACAGATGTAGCTATTAAGGGGAGCCCCCCTCTCTTCGGGGAGCCCTTCTACAACCCACCCACCCACACACGCACACACAAACTACTGTCATCCCTCCTACACATACATGCTGTAGGAGTAACAACTTTCAAGTGCCCTGTCACTCCATCTGTGTGTGTGTGTGTGTGTGTGTGTGTCGGAGTGTTTGTGTTTGTAGGAGTGTGTGTGTGTGTGTGTGTGTGTTGGGGACACCCGTCATTGATAAAACACAGCGTGTGTGGGGCGACAGATGGCCCTGTGTTCTCACTGGCGTTTTGTTACGGCCCTACAAACACTCATTTTACTCTGACAATGTTGAGGACCCCCCCTCCCTCCCCCCATGGACCGCACAATGAACAACAGAGTAAAGAGAATCGTCTCAAACAGAATCCTGTCATTAGAATAGGGGGCGGGGGTAGATTTCGATAGATGTACAGATAAAAAAAAAACGTTGCCAAGACAAGTTAGCGTCATCAGGGGAGAGAAGAGCAGAAAAGAGAGGGAGAGGGAGAAGGAGGGAGGGAGAGAAACAGCAGGAGAGTTCCCTGGACTTTGAGTGTACTAGTGTACATCTCATATTGAGATTGCAGCCCTGAACACAAAACGTCACCCTTCCCTCTCGCCATCAGCGACTAATGTCATTTTAGAATGGCCCTAGGGGTATTGCTACACCCCTCTCAGCCCAACTCGGTTCAGTTAAGATAAGTGTGTGACCGTGGCCTACACACACACACACACACACACATACACGCACAAACACAAGGACATGCACACACACACGCAAGGACACGCACGCACACAGAGTCAGCCAGCCGTAATCCGGGTTTACCTCTGCAGCCAAATAAACATTTAAGGGATTTGTTCCCCGGTGCCCTCTGGAAACCTCAGCCAGCTTATAGGAGATATTTGGAGTGGAAATATTAATGTGGACATTTTTTAGAGGAAAGTTTGCATTTGGCAGGGAAATGATGCCTTGTGGCAGTGGGTGGGTGGAGTGTGCTGGGAACAACACTGGGAAAGGTCAGAGGAAGGCGGGTGTCTGTGTGGGTGTGCCCGCAGTGTGTGTGTGTGTGTGGGTGTGTTTACACGTACCATGGAATATATCTATTAGTTTGTGTAAGGCTCTGTCTATATTAAGACCAGTGTGTGTGTGCAACTGTCTTCCTGTGCTTGTGTGTGTGTGTGTGTGTGTGTGTGTGTGTGTGTGTGTGTGTGTGTGTGTGTGTGTGTGTTAGGTCCATTAGGTCAGTGACAGAAGCCTGGGGGTCCCAGCTGGGGTGGCCTGTAGCTCTAACCCCCGGGTGAAATGAGGGGGAACAAACATGCCATAAATCACATGTCAGAGGCCTTAGCACACACTCACACACACACACACACACACACACACACACACACACACACACACACGTACAATAACGGCTGCTGTGCTAATTAGATATCGACCCAGTAAAGAAGAGAGGAATGGAGGGAGAGGAGGGAGGAGGAGCGAGGGCTGGTTGGTGGACATGTTCTGCGGGGATGGTAATGATAGTTTTCCGTGTTTATGGGCGGGGGGATGTTGATGGTAAGCTACAGAGCTCAGCTGGAGTGCTCAGGGTTCAGGGTTCAAAGGTCAAGTGAGGATCCATGTGGCTGGGAGAGGGATCAGTTGGATGGCCGGGAGCCTTTGTCTATGGTGATCCATGATGTGTCCATAACTCCCCTGCCCCCCCCCCTCCTTCTCCCTGACCTAGTTAGGAGAATAATTAACAAACAAGACAATCGAGGCGTCACTGTAAGGATCCCCCAAAACTGACCCTGAGGGCCTCGGGGAGACTGTCAGGAAGTCAGGAAGGGCTTTCAGGAAGGGGGTGTGTTTCAGACACGGCCGTGAAACAATTACATTAACCCAGATAATGACAGGGACGATAGCTGACACATCCCTAGACACACACACACGCACTGTCAACACAGGAACTAGGGAGGCGTCTACCAGGTGTGTGTGTGTGTGTGCGTGTGCGTGTGCGTATGCGTTGGTGCCCGCGCACGCACGCACGCGCGCCTCAGGAGGCAGGTAATCATCTGCTTAGAAGGACGTGCATTCAATGATTAATGACTTTCCCAGGTCCCAGACACTGTAGTTACGCGGGGGGGGGGGGTCACGTTGCTTTCATCTGAAGGACGCCTGAGATGTACCCACTTCAAAGGCGCACACCTCAACCTCCGCGGGCATTAGGAGCCTCCAGCGGCTCCCTCTGTGTCTTCCAGTCACTGGCTCCCTCAGAGTAGACCGCTGCGTGTTTTCATATCTGCGTTCACCTCGCGTGAGTCTCCTCTTGGTGGATCAGCCGTGTTCTAAGAAGGACATGGCAGATTTCTGCTAAGTCTGGCTCCCGTTTCTGACAGAAAGGGGCCATGCTTAAACACAGGGGAAGTGCGGGGAATAGATTAAAAGCACTTTGTCAATGGTAGCTTTGCTGTGTGTAACAGAGAGTAGGCGTATACCTGGGCACCTCCGAAATGTATGCCCTTGTGTGTGAGTGTGTGTGTGTGTGTGTGTGTGTGTGTGTGTGTGAGTGTGTGTGTGTGTGTGTGTGTGTGTGAGAGAGAAAGATGGTGTGTGAGAGAGAGAGAAAGAAAGAGAGAGAGAAAAAGAATGTGTGTGCCTCCTAGAGCAGGTGTGTGCCAGAACGGGAGCGTATCAGCGTTGGGCTCACGCCGCTCCTCCTCTCTCTATATATAGTCTGACGATCACCACACCTCAGCCACCTTCCTCACACCTTATGGAGACGTGGTATCTGTGATTCCCCTGCCGTCACTCACCCTGCTGCTGGATGTACACTGACGTGTCTGGGCCCAGGGGGAGGAAGGGAGGGTGGGGTGGATGGTTGGTTCATAGTCTACTCTCCAGAGCGGGGTCGGCAGGTGTGTTAGTTAGACTCAGGGGATTGTGCCGGTCAGCGGTGTGGTGGGGGAGGACGGCGGAGGCCCGGGCGGGGACTCCTGGGGGGGACGGAGAGGTGCTTTTTAGGGCTTGGTAGGAGGGGGGGGGGGGGTGCCTGGTGCACATGCAAAGAGTGTGCTCCAGTTACTCGGCTCCTTCTCCCTATACACACTCATACACACATGCGCACGTGCACACACATGCACACACAAACACACACACACACACACTGGTATTGTAGCAAGCTTTTGAAAAGGAAATGTCACTGGCTTTTTGGTTTCTCGAGGTCCAAGTGTTCTCGGCTTTGAATGCCTGATAGGTTCTTTTGTGAGGGGAGTGAATTGGAGCTCTGGTGGTGAAAGCCTACCGTAATCCTCTGTGTGTCCCTACAGAATGCGTATGAATGCATTCGTCTGTGCATATAGTCTGTGCATTTGTATAGGCAAAATATGACTATTTCTCTGTTTAGGCAATGTCAGAGGCCTCGGTACATTCATGGTTAACTCTGCATTCCTTCCCTGTATGAGATAGTAGCATGTCACATCGTTGAGCCGCTCCGCGTGTTCCATTTAACTTGCGTCGCGCCATCCTTCTGGGAAACACTAATGGGGCCAAGGATGGTGACCTCTGATCTTTGCACTGTGTTTTCTTGCAGGGTCACTGGCCGTGTCCGTCACCGACATGACCGCTCCTGTGGTGGGGTCATCAGGTGGGGTCTACGCCCTGGTCTCTGCGCACCTGGCCAACGTCGTCATGGTAAAGGAGTGTATGTGTCTGTGTGTGTGTGTGTCTCTTTGTTTGTGTGTGTGCCTCTTTATCTGTGTGAGTGAGTGAGTGAGTGAGTGAGTGAGTGAGTGAGTGAGTGAGTGAGTGAGTGAGTGAGTGTGTTTGCGATGACTGTCACATCACTCAGTGGTCTTCCTACATCCTCATGGCTCATCAAAGCAGAGCTCCAAGGCCTAGCAGGTGCCCTGTCTCCACAAATTCCCCACATTCCATCCTCGCCGTCTCCAGTGGAGAGGAAGAGTGTGCCTCAGTCTCTCTCTCTCTCTCTCTCTCCTTCCCACCCCCTTCACCCCCCGAGAGTGTTTGGATCTGAATGTGCTTGTGTTTTTTTTAAGTGTGGAGTTTTAAAACACGTTTCAAAAGTCGGTCACCCAGACTGTGCGTCTCTCTCTCATTCTCTCATTCTGTTCCTCTCTTTCTTCAGAACTGGTCGGGAATGAAGTGTCAGTTTAAGCTGTTCCGGATGGCTATGGCGCTTGTCTGTAGTAAGTCTCTCTGAAGTTTTTTTTTCTCTGTGAGAAAATCCACATCTGAGGTCCCGGTTCTTGCCTGTCCAGTGTCTGCTGGGATCCTCCCTACTTTTTGGGTTTATTTGGATCATTCAAAAGAAAGTAGCAAGAGAGGCCCTCAGCCTATTTTGCGTTCAACCTTGAACAAAAAAGTGTCTGCTCTTGACCTAAATTGTAAAGGTTTGTGGATATTTCTGAGCCGGAGGGATCTTGTGGTTGGAATATGAATAGGAGCATTTCACATTAGCTGTTCTCCTACGGGATTTCTCCTTTCAGAAATCACCTGCCAAAAAAAGCTTGTTTGTAAACGGACAGATTTTCTTTGTCTATAGTATACTCAGTGATTGACAGTGACTGACACCTCTATCCCTTTCAGTGAGCGTGGAGTTTGGCCGGGCCGTATGGCTGCGTTTCTACCCCCCGGCCTTCCCGCCTTGTCCCAACCCCAGCTTCGTTGCCCACCTCGGGGGTGTGGCGGTGGGGCTGACCCTGGGCGTGGTGGTCCTCCAGAACTACGAGCAGCGGCTCCAGGAGCAGTCCCTCTTTTGGATCTTCTTCTGCGTCTACACTCTCTTTGTGCTCTGCGCAGTCTTCTGGAACGTCTTTGCCTACAGCCTGCTGGACGTCCGGCTCCCCCCCACTCCCTGAGCTCTGGACTGGGGTTAGAAGAGCCGCCCTCCCCCTCTCTCTGGACCAGAGAGCAGGACCTTGGTGTTAGCCAGTGGGGTGATTCTGGACAATACTGTGTGGGCCAAAGAGCCACCTTAACGGACCACAAGAGTCATGAGCTTTGCTGCCCCTCCCTCTCCACGCTGTGCCTACTGGTCAGAAAACCATTCAACTTTTAGTAAGAAATGACCTCAGCAGATCAAAGTTTTCAGTGTTGCTTTTGCAGACTAGAGCTCAGACAATGAACGGTGGAAAAGATGAAAATACAAGGAGGAGAATACAAGTTGCCCTCTATGAGTAACAGTAAATGAAACCTGGCCTTTTCTAACAGGAGGGGGTGGCTTCCTGTACTGTATGTCTTCAGTGTTGTGTATGGTGTGTAACACAATAATAAATTATGTAGAACCTTATTTTAACTGCACCTGTCCTTTTTTTTGTATGTGACTTATCCCTGCCAGGTCCTGTACTTTGTTTTTGCAAGCGATCATTTTGACAGGTTAAGAGTGATTAACTTATTTGTTTCTTAAAGTGCCGTTTTAATGTCAGTGTTTCTGAATTTTGCCAAAATGGTGGGACAGCCAATGGAAGGATATTTACTGTTATCAAAACATTTGCCAATTGCTTGAGTGTAACGGTGAACTGTTATGTGAACATGTTCAATTAAAATGGAAGAATAGAAGGTTGTATACCTATAAATTGAACTACTGAAGTCCTTACGCTCAATCTAAAGTAGCGCCCTCTCTGTCACCTAAGCTGATCTAGCTGGGGGGAAATATGGTGTACTGCATGTAGGTGATCCCATTGACGCTATAGGCATAGAGTCTGGGCATTGTGACGTGTTGCTCAGAGAGAGCTGGGACACGTTGTATGTATGGATGTTGTGTTTCTGTTACTCTCACAGGATACACACACACACAGAGGATTAAATGCCTGAGCTCAACCACCGCGGCTCCTACTGTACCTGAACAGTACTGCACGCATACTGTACCTTAACCTGGCATTGCTACACAGGGAACTGTTGTGCCCAAAACATTCTAAGACTCTATTTAAAAATAAATACTTTAACATGCTGTTGCCGTTGATTTTTTTTATGTAGTAACATTGATATCTATTATGAAGTGTTTAATTGGTCTGCATTGTGATCATTTGTATTCTGTATGTCCTGGTTGCAAATGATTTGGGTTTGTATATAAGGGCTAAATTAAAACGTGTCACTGATAATATTTTACCATGTGCATATTTTGTAGATTTGATATGTAAATACTGGAATAAAATAAAAAAGTTTTATAATTAAACCGCATTAGTTATTTTTTCTTTGCATGTGTCATCCAGAGTAGTTTTATGTTTCAATTGTTCTCAAAGCCCTATTGTATTCAGAGAATAATGATATCATACAAATCCACCACCACGAGTTTTGTCCATATGCATACTTTTCATCTGAACTGGCAGTTTAGCAAACTCTGGTGTAGAAAGTTCTAGTCTTCTAAGGACGCCTTTTTATTACACATATTCTAGCGAACGTGTGTCAACGCTTTCAAAGTCAAGCAAACCTGACTCTTCTTCACCAAAAACCTCATAGTTTCCACCTAAACACTTACACAGAATGTCTTTGTGGTCAAATGTGACCCCACCCCATTGTGCAAGGAGCACTGGTTCTGCATTATCTTCAAGATGGTGTTTGAAGAAAGCACTGAAAGTGACTGAGTGGAGGGTTTTGACAACACAGAAGAAGTCAAAGTGATCAATGAAGTTTCTGCGACACAAGAGGCGGTCGTAATTCATTCCGATAAGCAAGCCTTAGCTGTCACCAAGTGGCACCTCAGTCTATAGCTACCACAACCATATGGAGAACAGCAACTCCCAAGACATTACAATGAAAAATTCATTATGCGGACCTCAGCGTTGCCTCGCTATGTGTTCTCTGCATACGTCTTCCATTTCAGAAACAATCATTCACCTGGGAGGGAGAGGAGGATGGAGAGGTGGATGGATTATTCATATCTGACTGAAGTAGATGTGTTGTTTTGTTGCAGCTGAGACAGATCAGGGCATCATATAAGAACAGTTTGTTGCTTTTCAGCTTGATTCAGTCCAATTGCAAATATTAGAGATCAATAGTTTGGTGAGTGCCGGCCAAGTATCCTAAACTCTTTTAACCTTTATCAACTTGGCCTACAACACAATATGAGAAAAATATGTTTCATTCCAATTTCATTACACAAAAAGCATACAAAAAAGCAAAAGTCCCAAGGTTTGATGGCTTTAGATGTGTCTTGTAAATTAGGCAAGATAAACCTCCATACTTCCCATAAATTGAATAAACTCCAGTATATAGCCTTAGACATGCATGGCTGGATTGTATCTTCAAATCATTTCAAGCTAATGAGTGGAGTTAATAATAAGAATAGTTTTTTAAAATTAGTTTAGGGTTTATTTTTTTTACTATGGTTTTGCATTGATGTTTTGTGATTTATATGATTGTATAATCAGATAAAAATATAACCTAGTATTTCATTATACAATACAAATATTGCCTACTAGGCCCACATTTTGCGTAATTATTTTAACGTCTGTTGATTGTTTAATAGCTCTGGGTGACTCC
Source organism: Galaxias brevipinnis (assembly GCA_036023535.2). Taxonomy (NCBI): domain Eukaryota; kingdom Metazoa; phylum Chordata; class Actinopteri; order Galaxiiformes; family Galaxiidae; genus Galaxias; species Galaxias brevipinnis. The sequence continues at coordinate 10,699 of JAVQIZ010057790.1, forward strand.
CCAAACACTGAAACCTTAGTGGCTAATACAATAATTATAACGTATTAATAATCAGTTAGTTCGAATCCACGGCAATAAAGAAACATTTCCTTTGACATTGCGGTCAAACAATGCATCGACACCACCAAGTGGTTGGACATTGTAAAATATATGTTGTATGTATATATTTTTACACAACATAAAAATGCCAAGTTAATTAAATTGCTTCATACTACCTGGCATCAACAACAAGTGTAAATGAAAGAAAAAATGGTGTACATAAAAAATGCTAAATCATTTAATGACGTTAATCTTGCACACGTCTATCATTCAGAGGTGCATTGTGGGTAAAGAAACTCCACTTCCTACCCTTTGACCAAAAGCGCCATTTTCGGCGGTGTCACACGGAAACCAGTATGCTACTATTATTTACAAGATAATAAGAACAAATCTAATTGTGTTTTGATATAAGTCGAGTTTGTGAACACTTTCCGAAAAAAATGGGTCGGAAAAAGAAGAAGCAGATGAAACCATGGTGTTGGTATCCTTTGTTTTAGTGTTCCCCAGAAAGGAAACGAGGTTAGCAAGCGCATGCTAACGTTAGCTAGTGATTGTGGAAGGGCGAAAGATAATGTGAGTTAGCTTATTAGCCAGGCCTCGTGATAGCTTGCTGCCGCTAATAAGCGAAGCTTGTTTATCGTATTTGTTATGTATGTATGTTACGCTAGTCAGTTAAAATAGTTATATAGTTAACGTTAGCTAGCTAATTAGCGTGATGATTCCTTACTTGCCGTTATTTGCGTCAATCTTTGCTCTCCGAGAAACTTGTTTTCAAATTAGCGTTAGTAAATATTATTGCTATAGTGCGGCTTTCGTGTAGGCTATTGCTATCGTTTGGTAGTTAATTTCTGCAATTCAACGTTACCGTAGCTAACTCGTTAGCACGGCGAATAACACATCAACATTAGAATATTGACCCCTGCCAATTACTTTGGAAAGATTGCTAGGTAACGTTATTTTGTCATTAACTTTAGCTAATATTTTCCGTTCACGATTGGGGTTAATTTATGTTGTCGCACATTCATTGGAATTACCCACATTCTGCTGTCTTATCCTTAACCTATAAATGTAAGGTATTGCAACCGAGACTTTGATGACGAAAAGATTCTTATCCAACACCAGAAGGCGAAACACTTCAAGTGCCACATATGTCACAAGAAGTTGTACACTGGCCCGGGACTCGCCATTCACTGCATGCAGGTTGGTTACCATAGTCATCAGATGGTCTGATTCCTTTCGTTTTCTACTCGACATGGAACAGAGACAACACATTTCTTATGCCTTAGGTTCACAAGGAAACCATAGATGGGGTGCCGAATGCCATACCTGGGAGGGTAGACATTGAATTGGAGATCTATGGCATGGAGGGTATCCCCGAGAAAGACATGCAGGAGAGAAGGCGCACGTTAGAACAAAAGTCTCAAGGTAACTATTAACTACATTTGTAAGATGGTAAACTGACAGTATTTAATCATCCACACAGCCCTGTTAGCTTAGTGAAAGCTGATATTCTTGTTCCATCGTAAGTTATTTTTGGGCACTGCATAATTAAAGGTACTATGAGGATCCAGTAATACAGCATTTATCTGTGCCTTTTCAGACAGCCAGAAAAAGAAGCAGAACAATCAAGATGACTCTGACGAAGAGGACGATGACGATGAGCCTGGCCCCTCATTCCAGCAACCGGCAGCTGCCCAGCTCCCTGCAGGCTACGCCCCGCCCATGGGTCAACCTGGCATGCCACCTGGTGCTGGAGCTCCAGGGATGCCCCCAGGGGGCTATTCAGGTACGACTAGAGCCGCGGGAGATGGGTTTTGTACAGACTGGACATGTCATGGAACAGAACGTTCGAGTGCATGACACATTTGTCTGCCTTTTAATTAATTTAGGATCAATGTTCCCATATACCACAGAAGGTTTTCTCAACTTTTTTTTTCCTCATATGATCTTCCTCATTTAGGAATGCACCCTATGATGCCAGGTGTCCCACCCATGATGCACGGAATGCCCCCTGGCATGCACGGAATGCCCCCGGGGTGAGGATCGGCTCCTGCACCTTTAGTGACCATGTTGTCCATGGGTGTCATACTGCACCATACAGATCATATTTTATCATGTTGCCTGGTGTTTGTCCTTACTGTCAACTATAGCAACCTATAACAGCGTTGTTGTCCTCTCCTGACAGCATGATGCCAATGGGAGGGATGATGCCCCCCATGATGCATGGTATGCCCCCAGGTAAGCAGGCGGTTTGTCTCCAGTTAATACAAGCCATTCCCACATTGACACCAACTTGGCTGACTTGGCTATTCATTTATCATAGCAAGTCTTCCTCGTCCCATCATTGTATTTCCAGTCAAGAAAAGGCCACTGACAAATAGCCTTTGTTGACGTGTGGTTTTGTGTCTGTAGGAATGCCTCCCCACATGGCACACCGGCCAGGAATGCCCCACATGGCCCAGGCGCCCGCTGCTGCGGGGATGCCCAGCAGGATGCCTGTTGCGGCTCAGCCCACGGTCTCCAAACCTCTGTTCCCCAGCGCAGTACAGGTGGGCCTTGGGAACACTGGGCAGTGCTCTCCTACACACAGGACCCATAACATCTTGTGCTGTGATCATTGTGTAATTCAACAAAACCCATTTCCTGTCTCTGGTGCACACACAACGGAGAAGCAAGTTGTGTGCCCTCTTATTAGACTATCGAGCTGTGGCCATGATGTTGCCACAGCTGCCTGACCAATGTCCCTCTTGATAGTGTGTCCTTCGTTGTGCTCTCTTCTCCATGCTGCAGATGGGCTCTGGTGCTCCCAGCACAACAGCAGCCTCTCCCCCTGCAGACACTCAGTCTGGCCCTTCTAAGCCTCTGTTCCCTAACACGGCCCAAGTACGCGGGACTCTGCCCTGGGCCTCCCCAGAGGCGGTGGTCGTTGCATGCAGCGCAGTAGGCCCAGTGTCAAAGCTGTCTGGGCCAAGGATTCTCTCCACAGCCCTGCCCTGGTTTACCACAACCTTTTGTTTTCGAATTGGTGAATACTGAATCTGAACTATTGGCCCGTGCAGATCGAAAGAGTCGGTTGTGTAATTGTGAGGTGACCTAAGATCAAAATACCATGTGCCTATTTAGGAAATGTGCCAGCCAACGGCCGTAAACGGTGCCCTGTGGAGAGAATGGAAACGGTGTGCTGATACTGAGCTCGTAGCTGTACTATTGACACTGAAACGACGAAATGTATAGGCAACCTTTCCTCTTCTGATGTTCAATTTATTGGGAGATTCCTAATTGTGCTTTGACTGTGTGCATGTGAATGTTTGGCTTAAATCACCCAATTTGACTTGACGAAGGCAAATTACTGACTAGTTTAGTATTTAATTTGCCTTGGCATGAGTACTCCCACCTTGTTTTATGATTCCGCATGATTTTGGAGAGCATCCAACATGTTGTGCAATGGCGTGCCTTGTGGGTACATGCAACATGCGCTACATCTGGTGTTATGCCAGTGTAACCCGTTCATAAATATTGTTCTCTTAGAAAGATGGATTTAAAAAACGATAGTAACGAGAACCGCACCGTGTTGTCAAATGAATCTCGCATCATATAACGGCTGTTCTGTGAGGCTCTGTGTTTGACTGTTTGCTGCCTGTGAGCGTGTGGCGCCTGGCGTTATCCAGCAGCCGTTGTCTGATTCTGCCTCCTCTCTGTGTGCAGGCCCAGCAGAGCGCCCCGGGCGCCGCGGCTCCCAGCGCCACCTCCTCCTCCTCCTCCGAAGCTCCCAAACCAACATTCCCTGCCTATACCCAGCCCCCTGCCTCTTCCTCCTCTTCCTCTAATCCCTCTAGCAGCACTGTGGCCAAGCCCCCTGCCACAGTGTCCACTAAGCCAGCCACCCTCACCACCACGAGTGCAACTAGTAAGTTGATCCACCCTGATGAGGATATCTCACTGGTAAGTGCTTGAGCTTTGCGTTTTGACCTTTCACAGTAAGTAATGTATAATATATACATATATATAGTACATTTCTTGTGTTAAGAGACATGTTCAATTCTGATTGCCTTTCGTGCTGAGTGAGTAGGACTCAGAATAGCAGTTAAAAAGTGGGCATCCCATCCATTTGGTGGGCCGTGGCAGCTAAATTGAACATGCCCAATGTTTTAATGTCATGCGACATTTTAAGTGTCATGTTATTAGGATAGGGTCACATTTATAATGATGCGTTGTGTATGTCCATGCACTGAAAGGGACCCGTCATCGTTGCCCAAGTCTGAGCGTACTCTGTCTTGTCCCCGCCAACAGGAAGAGAGGCGGGCCCAGTTGCCCCGGTACCAGCGTAACATCCCCAGGGCCGGTCAGGCCCACATCGCTGCTCCCCCGGTGGCGGCCGTGGGCGGCATGATGCCCCCCCAGCAAGGCATGCCACCGCAGCAGCCTGGCATGAGGCATCCCATGCACGGTACGGAGACCTGAAGTCAGGAGGAGTCAGTGATAATGAGTGATCTAAAACTCTTTCTATCTTCTTTGTAGTCAACCTCATCTGACGGATTGGTTTTTTCCCGTAGGACAGTTTAGTATTGCTAATCTGAGCGAGTCAGCCCTGACCTGTCCCATTTTACCCAACCCAGGTCAGTATGGAGCTCCTCCCCAGGGCATGCCAGGCTACATGCCTGGAGGGATGCCTCCCTATGGGCAGGGCCCTCCGATGGTGCCCCAGTACCAGGGAGGCCCTCCCATGGGCATGAGGCCTCCTGTCATGTCTCCAGCCGGCCGATACTGAGGCAGCAGCACCGTCCCCAGCACCTCACTAGGTTTGGAGGTTAAAACCTTTCTTTTTCAACACCTAGCCCAAACCTATGAGCAGTAAGACCAGTGATGGTGAAGAAAACAAACAAAAAAATAATCAAACACACGGACATTTATATGTTACATCCTTATTGGAAAAAACAAACACCACACAACTTGATGATGGCGATGTGATGTTGCTAATTTGATACATGTCTGGATATTTTTTCTTCTCATGTTTCACTCAGGTTTGTAGAAGTGAAGTGTGTTAAAATATGGTTCATATTGTTTTGAAGCTGCTGGAGTAACATGAACGTACCAACTCCTTTCAAAGGCAAGTTCTTGTAAATATATGATTTCCCTTTTTTGTAGAGTGGTTGGGGCCCTCACAGCGCACGTAGGTGCTGTTGGACATGACGTCCCCAACTATGGTTGGTGAGGGCCTCAGATTATAATTCCAACTGTTAGTATAGCAGGTCCATCAGTCTAGCTTTATTCTTATCACATTATTCTCACTCTGTGATCGCCAGAGTGACTGCATCCTCTGTAATGTTTTAAAAACTATATGTTGTAATAAAACCCACTTAAAACCCAATGCTGGTTTTTCCTGAGCTGTGGAGGGGAGACATCAAAGGTTTGTACAAAATGTTGTATAGGTGTAAGTATATAACTCGCATGTTACAAGTTTTGTGCGAGGCAGTATACCGTGATGTATTTGCAAATGTCTTGATCATAGATTATCATTATATTAAGCCAAGAAAAAAAAGCTAGAAATCAACAGTGTACCTGACTGCAATCAGACATTATTTGTGTATGATTTAAGGTTTTAATGGGTTACTTTTTAAAATTAATTTACTTGCATGAGTTCTACTAGCCTCAGCCGTAATTTGTCCAGCTCATGTCCTCAATGTGCCCCCTGTAGTACTTAACTAAATAATTGCAGTGCCAAGTCATGCTGTCCTGACCATTCCAAATTGTCAGTCACATTGCACTTGAGCGAATTGGAGTAGTTTAGTGTTTGTTCACATCAATTACATTGGCTTGTTTGCCTGGAAATAAATGGAACCCCATTCTTTTGAAAGTGGAAGTACACCTGGAGGACATGAACCCATTTATTTGATCTTGGGTATATAGTGTGTAGTGAAGCAACGGTTGAAAGTACTCTGTCCATACAAATGCTTTTTTCCCCCTTCACAATATTCTAAAACAAGTCTGCAGAGGTTATGGGGAAGAGGGCATTCAATAGAAATTTGGCCTTGGTATTAGCGTGTGGCACGTGTTTCTCTATGCCCACGACTATTAATGTTCTGCATTTCTTTCATCTGTAGCCCATCCATATCTGCTTTTCAGCTTTAAAAACAGTCACCTGGCATAAAAGGTCAGTTAATCCTGTAAGTACCTGAACCTTACTGTAATGTGGATGTGTCCCGTACTCTTGACTATGAAGCTTGTCACTTTCAGTGTTTGCTTTGACCTAGAAGGTCTTTGCTTTGGTGGCCATTGAACTTAGCTTTTATATCATAGGAGTTGTACAAATTTTGATGTTTGAATGTTTTTTTGTGAGGAAGGGTACACTTATATGTTGCCATATGTCTGCTGTTGGAAACGCTAGAGACAGATATGGAAAGAGCTTGCAGGGTAAGTAGTCCATGAGGGGTTTGTCTAAAGATTTGGTTAGGCAGTCTAGTCAAAATTGGTTTGTAAATTTGACCAAGTAAGGGTAGTTCCAGAAGAACTGGCACAATTTATCTGCATTGAAGATTTAAAGTCCAGATGGACAATAATATGACGCATGATGATTTTAAATTAGTCTAAAAAACATAATGGGTATTGTAAATGATACAGACCAACCTATGTTAATTTACCCTAAGTCATTAAGGTATGTTTGTTAACAGTGCATGTTCAACATTCATTCCAGGAAATTGACAAGCACTTAGGAATGTCATTTGTTTATTGCGTTTATGTATCAACATCAATGCTCACCGTTCTTGAGGTTAAATAAAAGACACTTACCTACTACTTGTGTTCTAGTTGTGTTTAACTGACCCACATGAAGCAGCCAAACACCACTAGATGGCGGTTGAATTGTAGGTCATATAGAAATCCATTTCCAAGTTCGAATAAAAAAACAACCAAAAACACGTTTAGTTTATGTGGTAAACTATGACGATGGTACAGTACAGTAATACAGCTAATTTGGTCAGTTCATCCTTATTTATTGTGAAAGTGGGCATTCTTAATTAATGAATGTTAAACTTTTGTATTATAGGCATCTGTCTTTATCACCTGCAAATGAACCAACATGCAACTGACGAATAATTATTATACCTAAAATGATTTCCTTCCCGTTACCAAATACCAGCAGAGCTCCACCAGATTAGGAATTCCTTTTAATTTTTCTTATTTTTTGAAAGCACCAATTTTGAGAGTATGTAGTGTTTTCCCCACTACAAATGTTCCTATAAAATCTAGATATTTAGGCTTCATTTCACGTTATAATTACAGCTTTCGAAAATTAAATGCTTATTGTTTTGATCTTTGCCAATAGTGTATCTAATTTTAGCCTGGAGCCACTTTATTTAGAGAATTATGCTGATTTACAATTCGAAAATTATTTAGTCATTTGCAAGGTTTCAGTGTGTTGCAACCCAAAAACTCGGCTTGACGCATGGCTGGAGTTAGCTTTATCACGGGGCGTTACAGAGGTTCAATTTAACTCCTTGTCACCAAATGTTCACAAGTTTAAGACTTGCCAGAACTATCGGATCATACAATTTGATCAATGTTCAAATGTATTCATTTTGAAGAGTCGTCACGTGATGGTATGCCAACGTTGGATTGGAATGTGAGTAGAAGGTTTTATTATAAACCTGTTGGCCTATTATGTTTATTAATATACACAATTTAACTTGGAAGTTTTCAAGACAACTGTTTCCAGCTGTAGGCCTAATTGTAGGTTAATTTAAACACCAACTGCAGTGTAATAATTCATTGTATTTAGTTTTTAGCGCCTTTCTTAAGGACGTTGAACACGCTTTACACATTGGTCGCCAATTTATTAGGTACAACGAACTCACATCAGTCGAGTCCACGGCAGCCAATTTGCGCCAGACCTGCTCACATAAATCAGACACCGACTTCAGTTCTATTAGCAGTGCTTTATTGGTCGGGGGACTGATAGGGGGAATTAACCCACGTTTTTGATAGTGAAACCTGAGCACCCGGTGGAAACCCACACAAATTTAATAAATTCCAACGTAGAATATCGATAGGCTAGATCCGTGTAATTTGCGTCGATGTTTTATAGTAAGTGCACCATTTCCCATTTGTATTGTTAGGATGTAATATAGGATTCAGGAAATATACGTGCGCTACTCAGTGCTTCCTTTTCTTAAGTCCCTGAAAACCGTTACACATGCTCTGTTCGTGGTCGTCTATATAATGCACCCATACAGGTGTGAACGGAAGTTTAGGGTGTTGCTTGTGGGAGTTCCTCCTGGTCCTCACTACCTTTAGCCAGTCCTCTACAATGAATTCGTCCTTTTACTCCTCTTTTGAATTTTGATAACTTGACTGTTCATTATGTCTTACATTGCGTTTTAAGACTTAATGTATGCAAGGGTGGTCATGGAGCTCCATTATCTGGCTGGTTTTCTCATCACTCAGACTATTCTTGGTAAGTGTTACTTGATCCACGTGAATTTTGGTGTTGTCCTGTATACTATGCTGCTGTTTTCTCTCAAAACGTTGTCTGCTTATTGAGTGGAGATGCATCCGTCAACCCATATTTCATTTCTATTTTACGGTCTTTAATCTTCCCAAATTATATCCTATTGTCAGACCCACCTTTACTGATCTTTCTTGAGTTAGCTGGTGTTATATTCTCAGGATTGTGCATATTTCATATCTATGAATATCTATTCTCTCCACTGTATTCAGTGATTGGTGATGTACAGTTCTTGGAGAGGCACAAGGGCGAGGAAGTTGTTATCCCTTGTGTCGCTGAGAAGAAGGGCACCGATTCACCTATTGGTCTGTACGTCTTTCGCAAATGGCTGAAAAAAGATAGCCAAGTCCTGTTCATGTACACCAAGGACGAGCCCACGTACAGCAGCAGTGAATACAGCCGACGCACCAGAGTCAGCGGGGACCCCAGCGACTACCAGCTCAATGTGACCATCGGTGATCTGAGGGGTGGAGACACTGACTGTTACCACTGCCAGTTTGCCTACCCCGAAAAGGGGACTGATATTAAGATAAACAGCAGCACTGAGTACTTCCTTTATGTTGATGATACCGGTGAGTGTTTTTTTAAATTCTAGATTGCTTTTGAACCCAGTTTATGATGATGTGGCATCTGTTCAGACCTGCACTGCTATATAGGCTCAACAAAACAGGACTTGATGCTACCCTACCATTGAGCATTCTGTTCATTTTGAGTACTTATGACAAAGAAAGCAAATTTTGTCAATCATCCTGCCACAGCTTCCTCTTTAGAGTTTCCTTTCCAGTAGAGACACCCTTATCTCCTATGGCCAGCACCCCTGCCGCATAGTAAGCATCCGTCTCTGTCATTCCTTCTCCCTTGCCCCTGTGGAGATCTCTCCGGCTCACTGGACGTAGAGCTGGTAGAAACGTGTGCAGGGGGCTCTGCTGTGATTCCCTGTCTTTCCCTGCGTGGAGAGGGGGCTGCAGCCACTGCGGGCGTGAGTCTGAAGCGGCTGCAGGGCCGGGGACCTGTGGAAGTCCTCTACCACTCTAAACAAACCACTGCCGGCACCCTGTTCCCCTCCGAGAGGCTCCAGTGGGCCACCGTGCCAGGCCCCAGTGGCATGACCATTAACCTCACCCTCCTGCATCTGCAGCCTGAAGACAGCGCTTTTTACAGCTGTGAAATACTCCTTGCAGACAGGCCTGGCAGCAGCAGCACTCTAGGGAAACGCATGTTCTTTGTTTCCGTGCAAGGTGGGTGATGGGATAGGCAACGTAAAACTAACATTATTTGGCTGCTCATCACAGACCACTTAAACCATCACACTTACTACTCCAACTACTAGATCTTGAAGAGAGAACTGCATTCTTTTTAAAGTTAAAACACTTTACACTTCAATTGGGTTATATGCCCTTGGATTTTCTAAATATATTTTCCAACAGAGATACTAACCATTAGCCTGTTTTTTTTTTTCATTTTCAGTTTCATCTGCTAATTAAAGTTAATTATCTTATTAACAGACACCAGACTCGCCCTCTCTCTTTATTAACAAATTCTACTTTGTACATTTATCTTTTACGTTACACTTATCAATTCAGTTCATGTACATTTTAGTATGATACATTTTTGTGTTTTGTTCAGAAAATGATTCATTTAGGTTATCTCGAGGCTGTATGTGTCCATAAAATAATTCACGCCAACATTATTGGTGTTATAGGCAAGGTAAACTCACAAATCTCAACAAATTTCAGTCTTTGAACACTGTTTTAAGACATTTGAAGCACAAATGAAGCCCTATCACTTAAATAGTCAGAAGTCAAATCTGAAGAGGGCTTTCATACCTTTCCTCCCTGTAATATATTACAAAAAATCTTATAAAGGGCTTTGTCGCCAATGGAGGCTCCAAAGGGCCATATACACTTACTGTAACATTATAGTGTAACACAGGAGGTGATACAGCCGTAGTTTGTTAGTTTTAGAATTACATCAACTTAAATGTTGAAGACCGACTTTCAAATCTTGCTTAGAACAGGCACTGATGTAGCTGCTTTTTTCTTTTTTGCATCATGAACATTGGTTCTGCATGATATATTCCTGTTTTTAAATCCATTTCATTTTAAAATATTTATGGTTACATCTTCAGAAGATTTGCTCTGTTCAGCGTTTAGTTAAAACATTTTCAAATGATAGGACACATGAATTAAGGTATATTGTTGTTTACTGAGGAAATTAAAATTGGTTTTAAATGAGAAGGTTAAACCTTTTTTTCTTTCCTTAACAGAATTTGAGATATCTATGCTCCTAATGTATTCCGCCTGCTCTGTCGTTCACATTTGATCTGTCTGTAAAAAGTTAACCTGATAAGAAAATCCCTGTTGTCTTGGCTTTACCTAAGCTGTTTTTCCAGTTTAAAGAATCATTGTTTGCTCTTAACCCTCGGTTCAACAGAACTGCAAAAAAAAAAAATATATAATAATGGTTTCAACTTAATTGTCTGCCAACAATAAGATCTGAACTGAACTGGAAATGTAATGAATTATAACTATCTGGGCATTCTCTGTTTTAATTTTAGTCCTGTAACTATTTTGTGTTTCCCCAGGAGATATTTGCGGATGTTCCAGCTATGCTACACTGCTTTATGTCACCTCTGCAGCTGTGGGTTTACTGCTCATCTTCCTCGTAGTCCTGGTGGTGCATTATCGTGTACGTACGAATGTATCTAAAGCTGCTTCCATTATCTTAGGTCTTAACGGTCATAGTCCCTTACCATGCTTTTATCGTTTGACTTCACCACAAAAAACCTGCTTATTTGTCTGTATCCTGTCATTTTGCTTCTGTAAAATATGCTGTGACAAGGGGTTTTAAGTTTCTCCTTTTTGGACTTTACTAACATTGGTTAGTGGTTGGCAGGAGTCACCCAAAAGCACTGAAAAACAAGAAGAAACAATAGTCTGAGCAGAATTTGGTTGGCAAATCCTGATGAGAATTACACCACACTCAAATTGCACTACTTTCACATCGATTTCCCCTTCTGCCCTCACTGTTTTTCTACTTTTTGTCTTGGTGTTAGGCTGACTCACACACGCACACCAAACCACAGACCAATATTCCTATCTATGAAGAGATGGTGGGCATGCGCTCGTCGAAGGAAAAAGTGCCCGCCTTGCATCTGGAGGAAATAGATACTACATTGTACTACAACTCTGCAGAGAAGTTTCGTCCAGTGAACCACTATGAAAGCTCCCAGGTGGCCCCTTCGGAGGAACTTAAGGAGTGAGATCAACACCCTTCGTCTCCCGCTCAATTCAGCTAAACCACTTGGCAAGTTCCACCCATTTTTGGGGACATGAAACAAAAATGTTTTGCCCAAAGGTCGCATTGTTATATATTTTGTATCTATTCTTTTGGTATAATGCATTGTGTGAATCAGTTAGCTCAGTAAAATGCAGTTTCAATAAAACTATAATCAGAGGCACAAAAGGTAGATATAGATCTGTGCAATTCTGTTAGCCTACAGAGCCACCATGTTTTCTGGCTTTTTTTGTCTTCTGATATGGCGTTACACCAGTAACACTGGTTTACCACTTGGAGGTTCACTTGTGAAAAATGTACTGAATGAATCGAGTGTCAATGTTTTTTTCATGAAACAATAAAGAAGTAATCTTGAGTTATTGACTACATGTTATTGTACACTACAATGTTGCATAACGCTCTAGTTAAGTGAAACTCAAGAACATACACAAAGTTGACAAGACACCCGAATAACAGCCAAGAAAAATTGCAATTTATTAATATAGTCTGAGACGCTCCATAATTCATGGAAACATTTTTTTTCTGGTGCATGTCATTGACAATCACATTCTATGAGGAGAAAAAGAACAACATTTAAAAGCCACAAGTTTGTATCTCATTTTTCTAATGTTTTTTTTTTTTAAGTAAAGAAAAAGGCAGAAGGCAAGTACCCCACCACCCCTTTTCCCTCGCACACCCACCCCCTTAAAAACAGACAGCCTTAAAAGTAACGGGCCTTTTTCAATACAACCCACAGTGCTTTAGCAGGAGGACAAGAGCTCATTGGTTAAGGATTACACAGCATGGTGACGCATTGTAAAGTTTGCAATAAAGTCTTGATAATGATTACGGAGGGAGGGCAAAAAATGGCAAGATTGAGCACAACATAAAAAGCAACACTACGTCCTACGTCAAACCCTGAACCAAGAGCAAGAGACTAGGAGCTCTGACTCCCTCCCCCCCACTTGTGCATAGATCATGATCCTTTAAAAACCAGCTTTTCTACCATAGCAATCTGAAAACCATCTGCTGAAAGAATCTACCTGGTGAATGTCCCCAGAGACAACGTGAAAGACAGTTGATGAGAATAATGCACAACGCTCCTGATATTTACAAGATGGAACCTCAGAGTAAAAGAAACATAAGCAAAGCATACAATTAAAATGCATGTCCTATCCCTGTCTTATGACAATCACACCCATTATCATTAAATGTAAAGCAATTTCTACATATAGATTTTACATGTAAAGCACTCCACTTTTTTCAAAAGTTGATTCTTAGTCCTTTATTTGGTAAATATGTAACTGCTACGGACCTTTTAAACAAACAAACAATGGTATTTTATATTTTCTTAAATCCATAACCCTCAGTGCTTGAAGACCATGTTCTCTGTTGTTTTTCACACAAACATTTAACTGAAAATGACGTAGTTGGTATTCTGGAACCCTGGCCTTCCTGAGACGAGATCCACGTCTTTTATGAGTGTGCAAGATTGTGAGCAAATTGCGTTGCTTAAAAGACAACTAAATCAAATAAATCAATGTACATAGATAGTCTGTCGACATCAAGAGAAATTAAAATTGAAATACGAAACACTGATCAATCCCAGAGTTCTGATAGTAGCATAAATCTTCATTTTGCAAGTTTCCATGTTCATTTTAATATGATGGAAGATGGAATTTGTCCTTTATTTTTTTTTTAAACATTCCTCTTACAAATTCCTTTTCCTTGAACTTCAGAAAAATGAAATGCTTGTAAACGACAGGTGGCATTGCAAATCAAGAACAGAAAAGATAGGCACCTCTGAAATGAGTCCTGTAACAAACTCACCTCCACACATTACCCCTCCCCATTTCTCCCAGAAGTTAACATAGGGATTACTACTCCTACAACTATCTATGGCCACAGTTCTTTGTTGTTTTTTTTAACTTTTTGTCTTTTTCTATTTTTTCTATTTTTTTTTTTTTTTCATGTTACCAGAACAAAATGGTGCAATACTCAATGATAACCCTTGTATTGGATTATTCAACAATAAAAGCCACTATAAGGTAGATAAACATGTTACAGATAAAATGAAAATAAAAACGTTATTCCATTAAGTCCTTGAGTAAACATTTACACGTGAATTGTCACCATCTCCCCTCAGTACTTAGTCTCGTTTACCTACGATTAGCTGAGTGAGGGGTAGAAGACACTCAGTGCAACGCTAAAAGATAATAACAATGTCTATCAGAATATAGTTTTTGACAAACAAAACCAAAAAATTATATACTGGATTAAAGACAGACAAAAATACAACACACTTAATGGAAAAGAACAGCAGCTATGTGCCTAACACACAGTTGCTTGCACACATTCATACACACATCTGACTTTTAAGCACACAACTAAGATGATTTTTGCATTCTTTTTTATTTTTTTTTGTAAGTTTATTTAATGCAATATTTTGAACTGTAGTTTTCAAAAAGCTTGGAAGTGTACTCGTCAGACAAAAACAATTACTAAAGACTTCACATTACGTTATTGGCGCTCCTTGATTCAAGTATTTGAGTTAAATATTTTTGTTTTGTTTTGATATGTTTTATGATCTTTTTCTGTACTGGGTAAAGTATGCAAAAACAGGCGATTTCTGGGTGTGTATTTAGACTTAATCAAATAACCAATACACACAATACAAGCAATTCAGCGTACTGTAATGTGTACGTGAAACCACAATGTGCATATCCAACCCAAGATAGGAAAGACCAATCTTTATATCCATCAAGTTTAGCCCGATCGCTTTCCTTCGTATCACTTATTTGCGGGGGAAATACATATTGCTCATCTTCAGTCAGTATTAAACCCAGACCTTTTTGAAGGAAAAGGATTTCAAGGTTGAGCTCCATGGTTTTCGATGTGCTACCACACATAGTATATATATATATATATATATATATGTATATATATACTATATATGTATATATGTGTATGTGTATATATACTGTCTTTCTAGTGGAGCTGTAGAGTCAGAGAGCCTCTCAGTGCTGGTGCAGCATAGAAAAGCCCCGTCACTGTCAGTGGTCGGGTTGTGACCAGGACGCTGGGAGGTCCTCGGCTATTGGGTCTGTCTGAGCTTGGATCAAGGCAGTTACAGAAACAGGCAATAGTGATTTTTGCTAGTGTGCTGCAGGACTGCAAGTCCCGAAAGGTAGCCTTTTCCCGTTTTCCTTTTAAGACTTTTGTACCTCTTGAAATGTGCCCCGCCCCTCCTGCTGATGCAAAAGAGGGGAGTGGGGGCTGATACAGTGGGCCCAAGAGATCTGGGTCTGTGGAAATGTACAGTTCAATGGGCCCGCTTTGAGCGGAACACAAACAAATACAATAAATACAGCATCCACAAAAAGGCACCCCGGCCACCAGTCCACTTCCTGGATGGTGGAAGCAGAGAGCTGCTGACCGGGGACGTTTCAGCTAGAAGTGCAGAGCTTTAACATATTATAGATCCTTTTTTTTTTTTTTTTTTTTTTCTCGTTTAGGTTTTTTTATCATTTTTAGATTTTTATGTCAAACTTCATAAAAATGACGTTAAAATGTAATTTCATTTTTTGGTTTAAAAAAATATGTACCCGGGATTACCCATCAACTGTGCACCGTAGCATACTGGAACCCCCCCCCCCTAATTGAGTCAAGGTTTTCCCCTTACATGGGGCCGTGCCCACAAAAGCAAAACAGTTCTCAGTGGTTGGGGATGAGGTGCTGCCGCCCATTGGTTTGATCCCTCCTGTCCCCCCGCTGCAGCCCCCGCAAAGGTCATCAAAGATCCTCCGCTAAAAGGAAACAAGTGCTTTTTCTCTCTCTCGCGACAGTGTGACATAGTCAATTTCATTATTGGCACATGGGGTCAAGTTGGCATCTCCTAAAATGCTAAACGAGCCTCTGAAACAGGGACGTGAACCAACAGGCCACCGTTTTGGGAAGGGAGTCCATTACTAACCCTTTCCCTGCTGGGCTAACTCTCCAGCCTTAAGGCCTGTGGATATTACTGCACAGCAGGCCCTCAGTGTTGCACCGTGCTCACAGCCTAAAGGTACGAAACGGAGAGCGCTGCGGCACGTAGCATCACGTGAAACGTCGTCTCCCCTACCCTGAGATCGAGCTGACAGAAGACGCCTTCAGCACAGCCACGGGAGAAAAGGCCCGCCTCCGGCGGAGTGCTTGGAACTTACAGGACAGTGTTGTGGTTTAAGCCCAACGTTACAGGAGCGGCGGTAAATGTGGAAGTGCTGCCGGGAGCACGCAGGCTAGCTAGGGAGGTGCTCTCTAGCTCTGGGGAGGAGTGCTCATTCCTAAGCCAGGAGTGGCACGCTGTAAAGGGTCCCCAGCCTCTAGTCTTGCATAGAAACAGAGCCGGGTCTGTTTGTAACTGGTCAGTGGAGGGCGACACACGCGCGCTGTGGCGCGGAGGGGAACGGGGGGTGGGGAGGGCGTAGCGTAGCAGCCAGGCAAAGGGGCAGGGGGGGGGGGGACAGCCTGCGGGCAGGCGGAGCAGCTTGGGCCGGCACACGCCTCAACCGTCTGAGACACCCTCTTTAACAACGTCTCAAGAGCCTACCTGGAAGTACTACAGAATACTGTCCAACACAAAGCATGATCCCTACACACACACAATCTGACAATCAACAACGGTCTGTAGTATTGATCCTCGTTTTGCATTCAATACACAGGATGAACATACAGAGGCACCTCTGACCAAAGTGTTTCTGCATATGAACAGTGAAGGGCTAGTTCAGCAGCCATTTTTGAAGACCACTGCATAAAGACAAAGAACACATCCCCTCCCACCCCCAAAAAATAACACGTCAAAAAGGAGAGAACATAACAATCAAATCAAAAACAAAACAACAACACTGGTAACTTCCAAAAATAGGACTGTCTCGACTTCCAGCTAAAGTGATCCTTGTGTGAAAGAAGAAGGGGGGAGAGGGAGAGAGGGAGCAGGACGACGTGGTCGAGTGCTCGGGGAGGGTGGCGCGAAGGGGCCGGTGGCCGACCGTGCTGATTGGCCAGTCCTGGAGGAGCCGTTTCCTGCCGGGCAGAGGGGGTCCATTGGGCTTGGAGCCAGCCCTGGAGGAAGTGCTGTGGTAGGGCAGCCAGCCGACCGACCGCCCGACCGCCACGGGGGGGACCACAGCAGAGAGGCACTCGGTGGGCCCTCCCCCTCCCCCACCCAGACTCCGACCGGCTGACTGGCCGACGTCGGAGACGGGCGGAACATTGCATGTCTAGCGCCTCCGGACAGAACAAGGCTAAACATTTGGAGTAACAGTGATATTCACTCGGATATAGTCCAAAGACAAAGAAAAGGCGCACGCTGCGGCGCAAACCCGCAGTTTTGTTTTGTTTGTTTCCCTTCATCCTGCTACCAGAGGAACAAGTTTAAAACGCTGACAAATCTCCAGGAATAGATACATTACAGAGCAGGAATTTGTAGTCATTATTTTTTCTAGTTTTTTTGTTTTGTTTTGTTTTTGAATGTTTGCTGCTCTGTCTTTGATTTATTGGATTGCAGTTGAAGCGATTGGCTCGTCATAAGTGCTATGATAAAACCCTCTGGAATCAGAAAAGGTTAGTCTCTTGTGTTTGTACAGTACCAAATGCAAGGAACACTCAGAAGATCTACTGCATTAGGAGAAACCCCTCTTATTTGGTATTGTGCCAGATGCCCAGAACCCCTCCGACCCCCCACAGGGTTTTAGTCTCTGCTGGGCGTGGCTGTGTTGTGCAGAGAGGAAGTGCCTTCGCCTGTAGCCAGGTACACACCAGTCCTTTTCACTACAGCCTCACAACACAGGCTTTCACGAGCGCACTTCCTCTTTGCAGCTTCACCAACAGTTTCCATGGGTTCCATGGGTTCGGGGGTCTGGTGGAAATCCAAGTTTCGAAAAAGGGGTAAGGTTTTCGTAGTTCCAAAGTTCTTTGCTTCGACCAACACTTAACAAAACAAAACGGGGGAAAAAACACGACAAAAAGAGCAACTCCCAAGTGACACAAGTCTCTGGACGGAAGGAAAGAATGTGGCATATATTGCACAATGTTACTGTCACGTCAAGGTGAAGTCCTACTTGACTTCTCTCCAGGAACGGGTGGACCCTGTGGATCGAGAGGTCGCTAAGGGAACCGCCGGCGACAAGACGAGTGGAGAAGCACCTGAAGCTGAGTGACGTCCGGACTCGCGGATCACAAACCACACAGGGTGGTCCTAAGAGAGCACCCACAAATAAACACGTGGCTCGCCCGAGCCAATCATCTTCTCTCAGCTTATTTTGCGATAGATAAGGAAAAAAAACATGCCAGGAATTAAGCCGACAACATGGAGAACAGAAAGCGCAGTGTCGATCCCTTTAAAGAACGAAGAAACGGACAAAGAAGTGACGTGAGGCTGATCAAAAGGTAGGCCGAGCCAACGCTCAGGCCCTGAGACGGTCCAGTGACACGGTTGGGGTCACTTTGTGTGTCCGAGATGAAACTGTGCAAGTTTTTCCTACAATTTCTTTCTTCAGTTAAAAACGAAAAACAAATGTGGCTTGAAGAACCTGGGCCAGAGAGCACTTAAGGCTAAAATTAGTGCTGAGAAGCAAACATGAATGTAACTAGTAAAAGGTCTTTGAACCATTTCATTGGCCAGGGGCATGCTGGGAATGGTACGTTGGAGTCTTGAACTCGGGTTCTTGGGGAGAAGGGGGTTTCAAGTGGCAGCTTTGATTGCTTCTCCTAAAAACACTTCGCACAGAATCTCTTATAAGATTTATTGAAAAAACTTGAAACACTCGAAGGTTCTCTTGTCAAAGAGTCTTTTTTTGTCTCCAGTTCATTCATTTTTCTTTCGATGCAATGCAAGAATACCGAAACAAAATCCCCTTCCTCAAAATGAGCAAGATAGAAAAAAAGGTCACCACAGAAGTCCTGGGGTCTGCAGTCTGGTGTTCGTGCCCCTGACTTCTGATACGCACTTCACAGTTCAATTGACACTGATTATCGCCACATGATTTGCTTGGTTTTGCTCCTGTTCGTTAGAATTCTTTGAACCTTTTTTTTTTGTTTCTTTTGTGTGTGTGTATGTGTGTGTATTCATTTTTTTTCTTGTTTCTTTCTGCCAGCAGGTCGGGCAGGGAGATGTGTGGCGTCCTACATGGACTCTCCACTCAGCAGGTCTCCAGGCAGCAGTGTGTTGATTGGGGTTGGACTCCCGATCACGCGGGCGTCCTCTCCGCTGGGGGGGCCCCACAGGCTGGAGTACTGGGGCACGCCCCCCCACAGCAGGTCGCCGCTGCTCTTGGCGCCTCCCCCCATGCTGCTGCCGCCGCCACCGCCGCTGCTCCAGTGGCCAATGGGGTGGGGATGAGACTGGGACGCCCCGCCCATTCGTATCTGATTGGTGCCCTGGTTGGCCTGCCAGCTGGTGGTGGGCGGGAGTGACTGGCCTTGTGCAAAGAAGCGGGTCACCTCCTCTTCCCCGGCAAACTCGGCCAGGATGGTGGTGTTCCCCAGCACACACCTGGCAGCAAGGCCCACAGTTAGTACTCACTACACACAACAACACTGAACCGTCAACACAACCTCTCTCTACACACACACACACACACACACACACAGAATGTAGGCCTAGATGTAACGGGCTCCATTCAAGTGGACGGGCACGAGGCTTACATGTGCAGGGACTTCTGGGCCTTGGCGGCCTCCTCCTTGGAGCTGTAGCGCACCACGGCGTTGCCCTGCGTCAGGTTGAGGTGGAATGTGATCAGGGGGCCGTGCTGCATGCACAGCGTCCGCAGGGTGGAGCCGTCGATCTGAAAACACGCCGCCGGCGGTCAGGGCTTTCGGGAGGGACGACTGCCAGGCATAGACGCCAGGCTACACAGTTGGTCGTGTGTGTGCATGTGTGTGTGCGTGTGTGTGTGTGTGGCTACCTGTGGGGTGAGGTTCCTCAGCACCAGCCAGCTGCTGGTCCTGTTGGAGCTGTCCGTGCTCCAGGTGGTGCCCTCTGAGAGAGCGGGGGGGAGACAACCACAAATCACTCAACACTGTGACCTCGCGCCCTTTCAACCTCTCAACCCGTCCTCAGCCCTGCGTGCCCTTACTGCTGTGCTGCACAGAAACACAAGGCAATCTACGCGTTGCTTCCTCTTTCTGTCGACGTGGCCTTCGCGCTTTCCGTGTGAAAACAAGGTCACAGGTGAACGTGTGCCTCTCGGAAGCCGCAGTCGGAACATAAACAGGGCGGTGAAACCTCAGCACGTCAGTTTGACAGAGGAGCCGCGGCAGAGTGTGAGCGGGGAGGGGGGGGCTGGGGCGCGCCCCTTACTGTGCACCTCAGCTCTGCTTTGTTTTTTACCACCGTCACACTTCAAAGTGTGAGGCTGAGGCTCCTACGCCCTGATTGTGCTTCCTCAGAGAGCCAGATTACCTCCAGATATACACACACTGACAACGCCCTGTTCAAACACCGGTGGCTGAGAGAGTTTTGCCGTAAGGCGGTGGGGTAGGCTGGTACTGACCTGAGGTGTAGGAGCTGCTCCATCCGTGGGCCAGGCCCAGCTGGTTCCCGCCCCAGGTGGAGGAGGCGGGGGCCTTGTTGTGGGTCAGGCCCGGCGGGGGGCGGGAGGGGGCGGTGCTGCTGTTGCGGGGACCCTGGGGGACCTTCCACAGCTCGTGGGACAGCGACACCTGGGAGTGGGCTATGGGGCCCGGGGACCAGGTGGACTTGATGTCGGACATTTTGCCTAAAAGTGAAAAGGCAAAGACGGAGGAGGAGGACATGAAACTTCTCTGGTGAGAGAAACAGGGTGAACGTTTCCACGACAACGGCAAGCCAATAAACCACACACACTAACTGGGTCACCACTGAACAAGCTGCTTCTGGTGAAGACATGTTAGGTGCACTAGGTGAAAAACAGGATATGGGGGCTGGGGAGGAAGTCTACTCTCCAAACCTCAAACTGACCACCATGTCTGCTCCCTAACAGAGGAGGGCACGGCGTCGTCAGTGCCGTTAGTGGTGCTAAGAAACACCCCTACACACAGAAGTACTGGGGTGAGCGGAGTTACAGGGGGAGAGGGCCGTCACTGAAACACCAAGCCACACACGCAGGAGGAGAAGGGCTCAATTCTGGTGGGGTGAGGTTTGGGGGACTCAGGCTGGGGCAGGCGGGGGTCGTGGGGTCAGTGTACCTGGACTGTCTGCGTCTGGCGAGGGCAGACGGAATGAGCTAGAGTATCCACTGACGGGCCAGTCGCTGCAGGGGGGCTGAGAGCCCCTCTGACATGGAGGAGCAGGGGAGGAGGCTACGGCCAGGAGGTGAGGCCCCGGGCAGGGAGAAAAACACGTTAACCTTCAGAACAGTTCAACAACAGAACAGGATGGGGGGGAGGGGGGGTCTGGTTGCTGCTGGTCAACACCCAACAACATGTGGGAGCAGTGAGGTGGAGAGGAGCTACTAAAAAGGCTGCTGATCAGTCTACCTTAAGAGAGGGCTTTTCAATGAGTGCATTTCTACGGCCTACGGGGAGAGCAGAACTAGGAACGTGCGCCGTGTGAACCCTGACCTCCGCTGCGGTCCCTCAGCAGGTAGCGGTTGACGTCCTGGATGTTGGTGTTGATGGTGGGCCCGCTGTGCACGCTGCCCGGGGTCATGTTGGGGTCGTTCTCCGGGTCAATGTTCTGTAGGCCCTTCCAGGGCACGCCGGGACAGAACTCTGGCGGAGCACAGGAGAGACGCACGCACGACGTTTAGCTCCACCGCTCTGCCTTAGCGGAGCTACCCCCCACCCCCCAGCTATTCCCAGGGACACGGTCTACTTTAGTTTGACGAATCCCTCCCACCACCTGCATACATGCTGTACCAGACAAAAGTTTGAAGTGAATGGGAAAGTGTGTCCACACTTCTGACTGGTACAGCAGATCTAAAGCTGGCCTTTGTGCTGTGTAAACCCCATCCCGGCACAGTGGACGTTCCCTGTGAGGGCCTAAAGCCTGCGCCCTGCTCTCCTCACCTGGGGGCCAGTTAATGTTGGTCCCGTTGGAGATCTTGTCGTTGGGGCTCTTGCCGGGGCCGGGCCCCCAGCTGTCGGGGGCCACCAGGGGGCTGGTGGGGGACTCTGCGCTGGCCATCAGGTTGTAGGGGCTGTAGGAGTCGTCCAGCGGGGGCTTCCCTGGGGGGCCCAGGTTAGAGGCAGCAGATATGGCACCTGGACAGAAAGGGAATATTTAGATGTGACCGCTGGTCTTTCCACTGAGAAACTCTTTAAAAAAAAAAAAGGATTTCAAAAGGGGTCTACGAGACGGTTCTGAATATTCTGAATCGTTACACATTTCATTTTGAACAATGGCAGTGCTCCGACAGTCTGCAGAGGAGACGGGACACACGCGGGGAGCTTCTCTTGACGGCGTGGTGGGATTTCAACAGTCACTGTTGTGACAGGAGAAGCACTAGAGTAACCGACGTGATGACAGCCTTGAGAAATGTAGCTGTCGGTAAGAGGCAGCCGTTTCACAGTCGAAGGGGGGGAGCTGTTTACGCGGGTGTTTGTGGCCGCCGGGTTGCATTACTTTGCAAGGCAAAGACAAAGGCAAGTTGCCTGTGGGATTCTTCATGTGGGCGGTATAATGCTGTCACAGTAAACAATGTTGCTTTCATATTGACCGTACGTACTAAATTGTATTTGCCTGATCATCTCCAGGGTTCCGTCTACATCGCCTTCGATTATTACGCCTCTGAGAAATCAAACGGCGGATGTCAAAACCCTTTTCAACAACTGAAGACAGCAAGACTGAGATTAGCCTTTTATTCACCATACTTACGCCACTAAGTTTGCTGATAGCCGTACCAATTGTACAAATATATTACCAATATGAAAACTAAAACAAGAAACTTATAACCTGCGGCTATAAACGGTTTTGAAAATTGTTTCATTTATTATACTTTATTTATTATATTTTATAAACTCTTTTTAAGCCATGTATACATTTGTAAAGAGCCAAACCAATTAATATTTTTTATTAGTATGGTTGACGCTTATTATTCATATTTCACACGAGGGGCGGCCATCATCATAGATGATCATATGAAAATGATTTTTATTATGATGTTTGACGTGTGTGAGTCACATCTCACATGAGGGGCAGCCATCAATACAGATGACCATATGAACATGATTTCCTCTTTATGGAACTCATATGACACATGCATTTCCTGTTGCGTGCGTGTGTTGCTCTCACCATGCTAGTTGAGGTATAAACATGAAAACTAAAACAACAATAAACCTAGGCTGTGTGGCTATGAACGGTTTGAAAATATGTTGTTTGTTGCATTGATTATATTTGATGTATTATATTTTACGTCAGCACAGCAATTTATGCACAAGAAAAGAGGCAAACCAATTAGTCCCATTTTTATTATGTTTGACGCTTATGATTCACATTTCACATGAGGGGCAGCCATCTCCATAGATGATCATATGAAAAAGATTTTTATTATGATGTTTGACATGTCTGAGTCACATCTCACATGAGGGGCAGCCATCAATACAGATGACCATATGAAAATGATTTCCTCTTTATGGAACTCATATGAGACACACATTTCCTGTTGTGTGCGTGCATGTGTGTGTGTGTGTGTGTGTGTGCTGCTCTCACCGTGCTTGTTGAGGTTGGCCTCCATGTGGGAGGAGCTGCCGGACAGGCTGTCCATGGAGTTGGGGTGTGTCCACTGGGAGAGGCGTGACTGGGGCTGGGGGGGCTCCTTCAGGGACAGACCCCCCACCTCCATGCAGTTTACATTCATGTTAGGATTGAGTCCAGCTGCAGTGGGAAGGAGAGGCAGAGAGAACAGAGGTCATTCTCAACTCAAACCCCAGGTGCAGGCCGACTGAATCCCATGGAATGTTCTAGGGGGAACGGTTGTCATCAACTACGATGAGAGCAAACTCAATTAAGGCTTGTTTGGGACTGGGAGACGTGAACTAGTCGACTCACAGAGGGGGT
Organism: Galaxias brevipinnis; assembly: GCA_036023535.2. Taxonomy (NCBI): domain Eukaryota; kingdom Metazoa; phylum Chordata; class Actinopteri; order Galaxiiformes; family Galaxiidae; genus Galaxias; species Galaxias brevipinnis. The sequence goes on from JAVQIZ010057790.1 coordinate 34,533, forward strand.
AGTGGTGGTAGGAGCTGGGTGAAGACTGCGTCTCTTTGGTGTGCAGGTCGGGGAGGCCCGGGGCCTGCTGGGGGCCCGGGTAGGGGTCCAGGGCTGATTTGCCGGGGCCGGCGTTGGGGTGCAGGCCCGAGGACGAGCTGGGGTGAGACGGGGGCTGCTGCTTCATCAACAGGGCCTGGTACAGCTGGCGCTGGTGCTGCTGGATCTGCTGCTGCATGTTGTTGATTGTACGTGCGACCTGAGGGCAAGGGAGGAGGGGGGGGGGCAAAGGAACTCAAGTTAGCTGGAGAGCGACGGAGGGTAAAACAATGATCTCACGAACAACAACGTGGGTGGGGTGGGTGTTTGAGGGGTGAACTGCAATCTCTCTCTCTCGTGCCTGGTAAGAGAAACAGATGTGACAGGATTTGTGCAAGTTCCCAATTATGAAAAACGAGAACGGGAGATTGGTTAAGGTCCAACTCTAACCAAGATGCAAACCCACTTCCACAGAAACCACTTCTGCTTGTTTTTGAATGCAAAAATGAGGTTTGAGCAACGACTTGTGGCCCTCTCCCGTTGCACTCTCTTCCTCGCTATCAGCAGTGGTGGTGGTGGGGGGCGGGGGCGGGTTCAGTGGGGGTTGCTATGGTGACGGGGCGAGGGGAACTCACTTGCTGCTCCTGTTGTCGGATGGGGCCGGAGACGTTGCGCTGAGCCTGCATCATCTGCTGCTGGATTTGTAAACGCTGGTACGCCTACACCCAGGACAGAGAGACAGAGAAGAAGAAGGAGCGAGAGAGAAGAAGGGGAGAGAGAGAGAAAGAGAGAGAGAGAGAGAGAGGATGATGGTGAACAAGAGTCACCCGTCACGTTTTCACCAAGGAAGCCTTTGGGTATTCAAAAAGGCCAACGCCTTGTCTCTCAGAAACGTAGTAGCCATTTTCACAAATAAAAACAATGGGGGTACTAACCATTTGCAGTTGCTGAAGTTGGTACAACAGGGTCATTTGTTGAGGGTTTATTGGTGAGGTTAAAAGTGCAGGGTTCAGACCAATGTTTTTTGCCGCAAACTGCAAGAGCTGTGCTTGAACCTGCGGGGAGGAAGAGGACAAAGGATAAGACCTCTGGTTAATCCCAGGCTCAGAGCGGGGCGTGGATAAACACACAGGGAGGGGGGGGGGGGTCTGTGCTGGCACCTGAGGGGAGAGAAGATGAGGCACTTGAGCGCGTAGACTAGGCTGGGAGGAGCTGAGAGGCGGCACTGACGGCTGAGGGGGAGGGTGCTGCTGCTGCTGCATGGCCCGAGATTGTGCTGCTCCGCTACTGCCAAACATTCCACTCTGCATCTGCGCACACACACACACGCACATGCGCACGCACACACACACACGCACGCACACAGTAGCAGTTATTAGAGGAGCACAATTTACAGATGGCAAAGAGTTTGTAGTTATTCATTGACAATGCCTGAGAACTCAACTAGACGCTGAATAACTGCTGGGGCTAGAGCTTGTGTGCCATTAATGCTCGTTGGCTTTCTTTTATGTTTCGTCTGAGAAAGATGGAGTTTAAAAAATCTCGTCAACTTAACGCGATCCAATTCTCATTACGAGATCAAACAAGGATTCTAGCCCCTGCATTGAGCCGGAGCACTCGGCGAGTGACACGAGATCGTTTCAGACGCCCGCAGACAGGGTTCAGTGAGTGACGGCTGAGGGTTTCCCCCTGAGTGGCACGGGAAGGGTGGCTCTATTCAGCGCTGTTATGACAGGCTCTGAAACGGACGCCCGTTTGTTTGCGCTTCGAGGACCCACGGGCTGTCCTACGTCAACGAGCACTTCAGACGAGGACCCCCGTAAAAAAAGGGCGAGAGAGACACAAAGATGACGGCGCTTTTTGAAACACGTTAAATTGAATTTGCTCTCACAAAGATTTTGTGAGGGTTGTGCGTATTTTGTGTTCGCGAGATTACTGCGTTCAATGTGTGATCTTTTTTAACTTGAACTTATCACACAATTAAGACTCATCTCTTGACGTCCACGAACAGGGACCACTTGTGTGCAGTAAAGTGGAGTGTGTGTCACTAGGGTACCTGTCTGTTGTTCAAGTTTTGCATGGCCAGCCCCGGGGAGCCCTGACCCAGGCCCTGCCCAGGCAGGTTGCTGCTGCTGGCCAGGGGGAGCTTCAGGCCGGGGGAAGGCAGAAACGGTGAGTTGGGGACGTCGTCGGACAGGCCATCCTGCACCAACGGCACACACAGGCTTAGCACCAATTCAAAACGACACACACACACACATTACGACTAGAGCAGGATCAGACCTGAGCATTGGCCTCCTTATGATCCCCCAGTAAATGTGAATGACAAACGCTGGGCGTGCAAACCTAACAAGCCAGGCCTATCGACAATGTCCAATTCTCTGAATTATATTTTAGGCTCGCATGTCTGGACTGTCGGGACAGAGTTGATGGAAATATCGAAACAACCCCGGCAACCTCAGAGAGTTACGCGGAAACCTCCCTTAAATAACTCCGCGGATCACAGCCGTGTTTTTCCTGAGGAGTGAGTACCTTGTCGAGATAATGGCTGCGCTCGGAGTCTTTGGAGAGGGCCGAGGGACGGCACACCATGGGCTTGTTCATGCCGTTGTTGTAGTCCGACAGGCCCATGCCCCGCTTGTCCAGCTCAGACTTCTTCTCCAGCAGGGCGCCTGGGGGGACACACACACATGGGCACCTTAGTGGATCACCATCCCGCCATTAAAGACCGGGTAGGGAGACACAAAGCAGTGAGGAAGCCAACGAGGACACTTACTCATGGCCTGGTCCAGGTTCATGTTGTTGCTCTTCAGAGCTTCCTCGGCCGGGTCCCTCTGCAACACAACAACAAGGGACAGACGCTTTTTAGTTCTGTAAGCCAGCACGCCCTAACGAATACAAAGGCCTGTGTGGACGAGCAGGCCGACTCTCTTCACGGGAGGGTGTGGGGAGGCAGTGTGCCCTTACCGGGAAGCCCATGTCCGTGAGCTGCTTGACGAGCCGGTTCATGATCCAGGAATCGTCCGGCTTGTTCGACATCTTGCCCTGTGAGACGCACCGAGCGGAGAGAAAAGGAGTCAGCACTCTGCACGAAGCCTGTGTTTCTGACACACTCGCTCCCTTCGGGCTCAGACAACTCTTTTAAGAGAATCAGCCAAAGATGCTGAGAACATGTTATACTTACTAAGCGAGCAGTGTACCACCCTATCTGATAATAATAACCACTCCAATAACCACCATAATAATAACTCTGTCATAGTGAACCACTCTGCCGCCGCTCTGACCTTGGGGGGCCCTTTCTTGGGTCCGTTGCCCCAGGAGTTACACGGGGAGCTGCTGTCCTGGGAGGTGGGGCTGCTCCACATGTCCCCCCCATCGTCAGCGTCCCACTGGCTGGAGGACATCATGTCCTCTCCTCCCCAGCCATCTTGCATAGATTTGGAGGCTGGGAGAGAAGGAGAAAGGAGGAGGACACACACACACACACACACACACACACACACACACACACACACACACACACA
>JAVQIZ010057885.1:0-14018 GCA_036023535.2 Galaxias brevipinnis
TGTGTGTATGTGTGTGTGTGTGTGTATGTGTGTGTGTGTTGAAGTGTAGTTATTTTTCACTCAACAATTCATTTATTAGCAATATATAGCAATATGTGTCATGCATTTGTTCATCGTTATCTGCATTCTAACGTGTGTGTGTGTGTGTGTGTGTGTGTGTGTGTTTGTGTGTGTGTGAGTGTGTGTCTGTTTGTGATTAGAATGTGTGTCTGGTGGGCGAGAGGTGACCATGTTCCTGAGTGTGTGTGCGTTGACAGTACTGTGTGGTCTGGTGGTGGTAGCAGTATCCAGGCTGGTCATGCAGAGGAGGCCTGTGCCCCCAGAGGGCGACACTGAGGAGGGATACCTGCCCACCGAGAAGGTCAGCTCCATTAGACCACACGCCTTTAGATGTGCTGGCTAAAGTGGTGTGACCAGCCAACCCACAGAAATGGAATAGCGTTTAGATGAACATTGCACCAGGTTGACGTGTATATATTATACAAATTGTTTCGGTTCAAATGTGCATTACCATGCAGGGTCTGGCCTACATCCCCGAAACCAATGAGAAGACAGTGACCTACCGGAGGGACCGCCCATCTGACCACCCTGTGGAGATGCACATCCAAGTCCCCAAGATGGCGCTGAACGATTCCTGGATGTGAAGGCCGAAGCCCAAAGGGTCAGGGGTCGGTCCAGCTTAGGGAATCAAATTAGAGGACTGCAGAAAAAAGACTTTGCTCTCCCCAGCCGTGGCCAGTTCTTTATTAAATGAGGATGGGGAGAGTCAAAGTGAGGAGCGCAATAAGCAGAAGAATGCCCGTTCAAACATCTCCTCCTACATTAGGAGAGGGAAGAGGGCTCGTCCTGCATGCTACCATCAGCTCATTTCCAATGTTTTGGTACGTTCACTTTGGTCGCAGCACTGACTACTAGTATGTATGTGTGTGTGTATGTGTGCTTGTGTGTGTGTGTGCATGTGCGTGTGCGTGTGTGTGTGCGTGTGTGTGCGTGTGCATGCGTGTGTGTGTGTGTGGGTGTATGTTTGCCACAGCACATGTTGTTTGGTTTGTTACCTGTGCTGCTGTGTGTGAGCGAGTCCTGGGTTTTTCTATTCTCCTATTTATGATTTTACTGAAAAACACTACTACTAAGTTTTAGTCACCTTTACACTGACCCGCACTCCACTCATCTCCCATTTTGACCCGAACATCAGCCTGGGTTAGCCTGCCACTATGTGGTCATTTGTGGCAATAGCACTGTCACACTAGTGAAACAGTTACATGCATTCATAGATCTATGCTCTGGTGTTAGAAGCAGAACCAAATCTTTTTGTTATGGTCATCAATTACAGGCAGATATTTATTAGTTATATAGAATAGTGTTGTTGAACCAAGTCTGATACCCTACTGATTCTCTTTTCTCTAAATGTTTGTATTGTTTTACATTGTATTGTAACATTTGTTTTGATTGACATGTCTTTTCTGTGAAACCGACTCGTAGTTATTTATCAATTGCAATGGACTTGTTCCTGTGTCAATAATGGAGTTAGGTTTGCACTAGCGTCATTGTGTTGCGTGGTACTACTGAACACTGAGAGGCTGAAGGATCAGGGACGAGTTCCACATGGTTATACGGCCTATGGACTAAGGCTAGGCAGAATGGCAGGATGAGCTTGTGTTGGCCTTCGCTATGGGACTTTGGTGGGGCTCAGTATCTGCTGCGTCTGTGCAAGCCCTGCGTTCCAATACAATGGTCTATGTTTTTAGGTTTAAAATGGTCTACGGTTAGTTAGACTTAGATTGAGCAGGTATAGGTATAGTGAGGAAGATAGTGAGACCAGGGCTCAATACAGAACATTGGTGGAGGATGAATCGACATAACTGGAGAACTGGACCACATTGCACTGAACTGGCTGACATTTTGGTTTCATGTCCAAAATGGATGCCCTCTAGTGACCTCTCACATATATTAATCAAGTCTAACGACGAATCATCCCAGATGAAATACTGTAATACTTAAAGTTGCAGGCCAACAGTTAAGACTAGAGTCAGTATCATGAATGGACCGAGCTGGAATCTGCCTTTTCTGCACTCAGTCCCACTTAGTATGGCATGGGCTTTCATCTGGATAATGTTTTACCCTATTTTTTTCCTGTTCTGATCGTTTTTTAGACTAATGTTTACAGCAATCGCTGCTTTTTGTTATTAAGAACACTAATGATTATTTATTGTGATTTATTTGTTCTATTTTTTACATTCTCATTATTTGTGGGACCTTGTTATTCAAAGATGTTTTTGTTTTTTTGCCATTTGGCCACTTCAGGTAGAGTTTGTAATACAGCAATGTTCTCTTTTAACTGGGCATTAAGTTGGCGTAGGAACAGCAAGTTGTTGTATGTTTGCTGTAAATTCATTATTAATCATGCAGCACAAATGTTTCCACTTAAATAAATGGTCTAGATTTCTATTCATCTATTGGTCAAGTATGTTTCTGTAACGTTAGTTACAAACAAAATGGAGTGTTTGCGCAATATAAGTGCAAATAGATGTGAATGCTAGTTGTGAATACTAGGTGGCACTGGCGCTAAGGATAAACACGAAAGGACGAAACTTTGCAGTGTTGTGTATTTATTTGGCTCTGCATTGGAAGGTATATGCTTGAAAAATAAAATTATCCCAAAGATTCCAAATCATAGGCAATAGTCTTTCACAAATACATTTAGACTTGAAACACTATCTAGCCTCTTGTTTACCGTCTGGATGCGAATTGTTAATGCGTTTTAATTTAATTTTATGTTTTCTCAAGAAGTTATAAACACATACAATTATAAGAATCTATTTTACCATAATCAAAATGTATATTAAAATACATACTTAATTGGACTAATGTTTCGAAACATCCCGTTATTATTTACCCCAGTGAGTGTATGTGTGAAAAAATACTTTAGGCCTCTCATGAACCCAGATTATTTCCTTGCTGTCGGCCTCCCATTAAACTTAGTAATATATGAAATTGTGTGTTACAGAAAATAGATATTTATTTTTTTATATATATATTTAGAAAATATTTGTTCATATTTGCTCAGAAGATTTTTTTAAATTAAATTATCAAGTAGCCTACACGCATCGACATCGCATCGCCTACAACATTTTACATTACATTTGAGTATTTCACGACCAATTAAACCTGTAGGAGCCTATACCACATGATTGTTAAATTGTTAAGGATATTTTTTGATTTGGTTTGATTATAATAGGCCTACCCTTTCCCAAGTTTTACAATCATCGTGTTTTAAAATACAAATAAGAAACAAGAATTTTAACCATTCCGTATTTATTATTCAGTAGGCCTATGGTCATATCAACTTAAACACCAAAGTTCGAATTTAAAACCATAAATATAAATCCAAAGTGCAACTTATATACAGATAATATTCACAAAAACTTGAAATCTCCAGATATATGCACTTGACAAACTGAGGTAAACGCAGACTGCAAAAAAAACAAAAACAAAAAAAACAGACGAGGTATGTGAAAACAAGTATTTCACAAACTAATTTAAAGAATAAAGTGCCATTTGGAATAGCTAAACTTAGTTTTTATTTGAATGCGCACGTTGGAGTTTTAACATTTCAAATGGGCATACCGTATTTCCCACGAGAAGGCTATACCCAAACGAGAAATATATAACATAAGAAAACGCTCTCATCTTATGTGCTATTTGTAAACTGTTCAAATGTAGGCCAATCACACGACCGAATTATGACCATTTGCGCTTAAGGGTTGCAGCGTCACCGGGGCCTGCATCAAACCAGGAGATTGGCTCGGGCTCCCGGTGACACTATTGTCCGTGTCACTGCTAACTTTACCGGCCCCAGGTTCTTCCGAACCGGCCAAGTCTTCTAAGCCGTCCGTGGTGTGCGTCCTCGCATGCTTGTTGAGGTGATCAGAGCGCATGAAGCGCTTGTGACAAACTGTGCACTCGAACCGCTTCTCCCCGGTGTGCGTACGCAGATGCCGTTGGAGTTCGTCTGAGCGCGTGAAGCGTTTTCCGCAGAAGAGCCAATTGCAAATAAACGGTCTCTCCCCGGTGTGCCAGCGCAGATGGGCCTTCAAATGGGACGTCTTTCCGTAAACTTTTCCACAGCCTGGGATGTGGCAACTGTGCAAGCCCCTCCGACGCGGGCTCGTGCCCCCCGGGCCAAGTCTCTCAGCCTCTTGACAATTTGGACAATCACACGTTGCTCTGCCAGTGTAGCGGCGAGATGACGAGCGGGGAGAGCCAGAGAGTGAGACAGTGACTGTGGGACTTCCATTAAGAACAGGTGCCCCTGCAATGCTGGTGTCTGGGTAGGGAGAAAGAGAAGGCCTAAATCCGTCCAGGAGATGGGGTGACGTAGGAAGAAGATGTTGAGAAGGCCCGGGACTGAAAGCTGCGTGGGTATGGGGCAGTGGAGTATAATCGGTGTTATAGCTGCTGAGGGGAGACGGCAGGCCGCTGGGACCCTGCGTGTCCATCCAGCCGGTGCCCAAGTCCCACCATGCAGGCGCACCGCCAGTAACATTTGGGACCTCTCCCACGGGTTTAAACCAGGATTCGTATGGGTGGGAATGTACCCTCGGATATATTCCCGACAAACCGTCTACAGATGATGGAAATTTTGAGAGCAGCATCGGCCGCTGCGTTTGAGTGTGTTCGGAGTCGGTCTGGTAAACAGAATACTCGTTCCCAAACGGTGAGCTACATGAGCTGTTGGTGGTCAGTGAGAAAGCACTGGAGACAGTGGATGCGTTCAAGGTTTCTGTGGGCATAGTCCCATTACATCTGACTGTGCCATTTGGGACCCCGAGCGACGTAAGGTTCCTCCAGGGATGGAAACTTTTGGCAAGACCCAGGGCGCCATCTGATTGCGCAGGGGAGACAGATGGGCTGGAGTCGCCGATCCTGCTGCAAGTAGCGGCCAGCATGGCAAGGGGAGTGGAACCTAAACGCGGTTCTTCCTATACGGAGAAAAGCACATAACATATCAGCGCAAAATCGATGAGTAAAGTGAAATAACCAAAAAAAGTTTCTGAATTCTCTATACAGTATCCAGTGGTTAACCTTATCAAAGAGGCTAAATTCGGCTACACTATATGGTAATATTTCAACGTCCAGTCGTCAGACTTTAAAAGTGTGCAAAAACTTCCTGAAAGATAAACATCTGCCAGCAACTACAAACATGTGTAAAATAAAGGTTTTTCACATTCAGCAGTGTTATGTAAACTCACCCTCAGCAGTGCAGCAGCCATGCTCTGTAGTCTCCTCTGCTGTGCTTGGTGCGAAGAAACGTGAAGAGTGTACTTTTCAGCCTGCTCCTCCGTAATTGTAGCTCTACTCTGGCTTTGAAGGGCCGCTTAGATCGTGTTCACCAATCAGAAGAGCGCAATGTAGACTGACAAGGCATGATTGAATGTCACACTAGTGCACCACTACAATTACACAAACAGGCCAGTGCTGTCATATTGGGCCAAGCAGGTTAATATAGTCAAATGTATTGAACATACGAGATCGTTATAGACTATTATAAAAAATTGTTACCAGCTGTTTATTACAGGCATTGACCTACATAAAACAATTATCAGGACAAAATGTATTTCACCAAAGTCACGGAAGTTTCACTGTATAGTTTGTTCCGTAAGTTTAGAATTTCGCTCTAACACGGTGAGTTAGGTTACTTAAAATCACTAGAATTCAAGAATCCAAGTTGGTATTTTATTGCTCTTTGAGCCAAAGGGCTTTTGTTAATTGATGTTACCCAGAGACAGATGACTGCCGAACGGCCAGAATAGTACTGTCTGCCCCACTGGCGTCTCCGGACGGCCCCGGGGCAGGGTAGGGAGGAATCCTCTCCACACCTCTCCAATAAGTTTATCTCCATCAACAAGTTACGGATGTTACAGGATTTGAAAGAATGTATACCTTCCTGCAATTATCACCCTCCCTTTTTCTTTTCCTTTCTTTTGTTTTGTTTTCTTTTGTTTTCTTTCCTTTCGTTTCTTATCTTATTATCGCTCGTATCCTTGGCCTGACTGCAAAACCCCTTTCACAACTAGGCACGTTTATTAATGATAATGTTGATTATCACCATTTCACAACAATATATTGCCCAATTTGAGCCCTGAGAAATCCCAGGCGTCATCGAAATGGAATAACGAACTGCATGATTCATTTGTTTATATAGGCTACTATACTCACGTAAAAGTATTATCATTTTAATTCCTCCTTTTTCCGATTGGGCTAAATGTATAAATATCAATTTCAAGCAGGCTTGCTCTACACACTTACCCGGACGCACAGGTGGGGATTTAGCTCCACCGTTTAACCTGGTCACAATCCTTCTTAAAGAACAAACCGAACAGATGTCCCTATTTTGCATTCTTTTCCCACCAATGTGTGTGTGTGTGTGTGTGTGTGTGTGTGTGTGTGTGTGTGTGTGTGTGTGTGTGTGTGTGTTATTGCCCCAATGAAACCCTGTCTGAAGCCAAACCCGATTCTTTTAGTGGCGATAATGACCACATTATCACGCGCCATCGAACGCCGACAATACACACCATCGTGTGCTTTCCATTGACTATGCGCCTATAGAGAAGGAACAGTGGAGAGAAAGGAAAGAAAGGAAGACCTGACACTTCAGCGAAGAGAGGGGTGTGTGTGAAGTATTTGATTTCTCCTTGGTGTTTTTGTTGTTGTTCAAAAGCCACGGTGATCTATTGGAGAGTGCGCGGTTCAGAGTAGTTTGTAAACCCCGAGCTCAGGCAGATGCCCGCTGTGACAATTAGCGGCGTTTTTCAAAGACAATTAGGCTAGTAGGCCTATAGTGTGTGGCTTGAAATAGGAATAATTTTTTACGTGTTGCAGTAGGGGCATGGTTTATTGTCAGAGAAAGCTTCCCTAACGTCCCATAAATGCAGTGAATAACCTACTTTTGAAGCAGGTTTTCTGTAACGTGATTATGGGGATCTTACTCTTACTGGCCCCTATGACCTCCTGAGTATGTTGCCTCTAAAGGGCAGGTCCTTCAGCTCTGCATCTTTCTTATCTAGTGCCACTGGGTTCCCTCCACATGGACATGTTATTTTACATATTTACAGCACCCTGGTAGTCAGACAAGGGTCAAGTAAGGGCACCTTTCATCAGACTATCTGAGTAGAGGGTTCCTGGGTAATGTAATTACATCGGCCGACTCCCTCATTCTATATGTATATATGCAGTGGATCTACATATAGGGACATATTCATTCATGTAAGAGCAAGTAAGCTATAAGCAAGAAGAGGAAGGAGGGGCGAGGAAGAGGGGAAAGCACAGGGTGCTGTCGGAGAGCTCTCTCTGCTGTGATCACAGCACCGCGCGCGGGGTGCACTCTCCATATTGACAGGAGAGCGTGTGGAGCGGTGCTCACTAGCTACAGCTGAAGGTGAACTGGAATTGCTGTTTATCAGGGCACGCTTGTGCATGTGCATTCAAACACACATGCACACACACACACACACACACACACACTCACTAACAATTCCATGCCTAGTCACCTTTCCCTCTGCACTATCCAAAGCAGGACTCTTTTGCTGTCTCACACACTGACTCTCCCGTCTGAGTTATCTCTAATGGTAATTCGACCCTTGTCTATGCTGACCCTGCATAATACACTCAGATCTGGCATCTGTGCCCATTTGTTTTGCTATCCCATAATATGGCCGGTGTGATGGACTCTCTATGACCCTAATCTGTGTGGTTGCTAAGTGGTCCCTCTTTCCAGCATGGCGGAGTTGCATTGTTGTTGTGGTCATGCTTCAAGCCAGGTCCATCTTGGACCATCGATTGAACTCATCTGACCTATGGGATTGATTGTGAAACTCTTTATTCTGCATTCAGACATAGTACATTCTACTTTCTGCTGTACATTCTAAATTCTACTGAACGTTCTACATTGTTCTACTGCTGGAATTCTACATTCTGCTATATATTCTAAATTCTACTTAACATTCTACATTCCATGTACTACTGCTGGAATTCTACATTCTGCTGTATATTCTGAATGATACTGAATGTTGTACATTCCTGTAATTCTACATTTTGCTGTACATTCTAAACTACTAAATGTTAAAGATTTCCTGTTCTACTGCTGTAATTCAAAACCTTACTGCAGATTTTCAAATCCCTGTTTTACTGTATACCTTCTGTTCATTCCTTACAGTTTACATTGTTCATGCTCATAGTTTCTTCTTTTGGTACTAGCAGAGACATAGTTGGCATTTTGATTCAGTCCTTTTGTCATAGCTTTACAGTGTTGTGATATCTATATAGTATTTTTCTACTAACCAAGACATCGGAGGTGTGTCCACAGTTTGTATCGTTCTCCCAATGGATTATGGATTCATTATATAATTATGGATTATTTACTGACAACAAGGAGACGTTTGAGGAAATGTTTGTAAACAAAGGATATAGATGGACCTGCGTGATAATTGCCCATAACGGATGATGGTGATTGGCGCTGTACCAAAATACATATCTGAGTAAGCTTATATCTGTGTCTAATTACAAATCCGCCAACATTCGTCATCCTCTCTCTGGCTAAAACCCGATTAGCATCGACTAGACAGCACTCCAAACCAAGTAGAGTGAAAGAGAGAAGGTGAGAAAAAGAAAATATGGAGAAATCGTGAAGGAGGGGTAGAGAAAGTGCTGAAGATATTTAGAGAGAGATTTGTAAAGAAAGAGAGATGGAGATGGAAAATAAGGTTGTTAGATGGAGGGGACAGAGAAAGAGAAATCAGGGATAATGGGACATCATATCAACACAAAAACAGAAGCAGCAGGAGGACTGGAAGGAACTCTGGTGAAAATGGATAAAAAGAGTGAGTGAGGGAGAGGGAGAGAAAGAGGGAGGGAGACTAAATGGGACGCAGTACAAACCGACAGATGGAGAGAAAAACGACAACTAAGCACTCTAATTTACATAAACAATTGAATCAAGCGAGAGCATTAGCTTGTAGTCAGTGTGTGTGTGTGTGAGTGTGTCCTGAATTAGTCTAGTCTGTGTGTGTACATGCCTCTGAATGTTTTGAACAACAAGGTCTAACTCATTTGTCAAATGTTAATTAAAGCAAATAGTGCAGCAGACCTCTAGATGCATTTTATTGAAAGGTTTAAGAGAAGATGTGTGTTATGTGTGTGCAGTTATTTCACATTTGCTGCTCTGAATTATTTTGAAAGATTAGTCTTGCATCGAAAGCTGTGTGTCTCTCTCTCTCTCTCTCTCTCTCTCTCTCTCTCTCTGTGTGTGTGTGTGTTTGTGTTTTTCTGTCTCTCTCTCTCTCTCTCTCTCGCTCTCTCTCTCGCTCTCTCTCGCTGTGTGTGTGAGAGTATTTGTGTGACTCTCTTTCTGTGTGTGTGAATATTTGTGTGTCTCTGTCTTTCTCTCTCTCTCTCTCTCTCTCTCTCTCTGTGTGTGTGTGTGTGTGTGTGTGTCTGTCTATGTCTTCCCATGAGTCCATCACACTTGGCATTCTCTGGGTCAATAACATGTATGATGAAACCACTTATCTGGTCAATGGCCATAAATGCATTAACTATGCAACTGTGCATTAAGATGTACCCTATCCTTGAACAAAACCACAATACTAATCAAACAACCATGGCAGCAGATGAACTCAATGCCTCCCGCTTCTTGCAAGATGGGATCAAGTAGCAGCGGTCAACTGATGTGCGCTTTAGGCTGATGTAAATGTTCTTGCGATGTAACATTTTGCAGCCGATAACTTGCACACCTACTGTCATGCACAAACACATGCTAACGTCCATGAATACACATAATAAATACATATACATACACATAGAAACACACACACTCTTTCTCAAAATACATATATTACCTCATCTTAAAGGGCCTATTTTATGTAAATATGTATAGATAGATAGATAGATAGATAGATAGATAGATAGATACATCAAAGAAAGCAATGAAAATAAGAAAACACATTTCCTCCCACATTTGATCTGTTGTCTCCCCCTTGTGAATATTATTAGTTTAGTTGGATAAAAATTAGCGATCACATATCTGTAGGGGGCGCTGTCACTTTAGAAAAAACACTAACATGCTTTCTCCTTTCAAAATAAATCTCTTCCGGGTGAACCATTGAAGCGCCCGTGGAGAATGTATGAAGGGGTTGTCATTTAGTTTTTTTCTGCAGGATTCTGCACAACATAATATTGCCCTGTACCTTTGTCGTTAATAGTACGTATTTTGTGCTTTGTATGTGCTTTTCCTTTTCATCGGCTTAAATACCTGTTATTTGCGCCGAACAAAGTTTACTTGTTACCGAGAGCTAAAGATGTCTGCGGAAGAAGCGGACAAAACAGCAACCACGGATGCGAGCGGGGGAGACGAGGAGGAAGAATGGCTTTATGGAGGTAGGATTTACCACGCAGTACTGGACTAAAATATTTGCATTGTAAAGTAACTTCTAGAATAATAAGAACTTCGTATTCCAAATTGTGTGCTGAACGAAGCTATCCTAATATGCTAAGCTCCCAAGCTAACGGCACACTCGTAGCACTTGTTGTAGTACAGGTTTCTTCACGTCTTGTGCGCGAAACCGCACTTGGTTGCTGCAGGCCTCTCATATTGTCAGCGTAACTAAATTAGCGTGCCAGTTATAAAACTAAGTAGCGTAGATCGAGGTGACGGCTTTTCAGAGGGTTTTTTTCCCAATAAGCAATGGAGTAAGTGATGAGTCACCGACACTATGTATTTATGCATTTCAGATGAGGAACCGACCAAGGAGGAAGACGAAGAAGCAAAGTTAAACGCTGCCATCAGGTAAAATTGGATTATACATGTTTTGACCTTTGCTCGAGAACACACACACAGCAGGACTCCACTCAATTACTTAGCGCTGTATGTTATATAGTGCTGACAACATTGTGCACGTGTTTATATATGTGGTGTTGCCGTGTTAATGGTCCCTTTTGTTTCTCAAGTGCACCCACAGATGTCCCAGCTCCCGTATCAGAGGAAGATGCCCCTGCTGCAGGAAATGGAGTGGCTGCACAGGTAAATAGAACAGTTACCCTCATACACACACACTTAGACTATTTGCTTGTCAGGGTTGGCTTGCAATAGGGTGCAGTGACCCCCTTTATTGCCCCATGTTTTCAGGAAAAGGACGTGGAGCCTGCAGCAGAGGCTGGGGAGGCAGTGGCGGCGGCGGTGGCTGCAGCAGCGGAGGAGGACAGTGAGAGTGACAGCGACGATGATGATGACGATGTGCGCGTCACCATTGGAGACATCAAGACGGGAGCGCCACAGTACACGTATGTGGCAATATCACGCCGATTCAAGCCGTTAAAACTTCTCCAAGAATAACAAAACACTTAAATGCTGTATGACTTTCAAGGGCTGTTGACTTCATTCAATGAAACGTACAGTACTGTGCCAATGTTTTAGGTAGGTGTGAAAAAAAGTGCTTTCAAAAACGAAAAAGGTATATAAATGTAAATTATGAATTTTTTGGGACCAGTTAATACACTACAAAGTGAGTAAAAAGTGTGTATCAAATCAATATTTGGTGTGACCACCCTTTGCCTTCAAAACAACATCCCCTGCCTAAAACATTTGCATAGTACTGTATGTGAAGGAGACGTACCCATCTGAAAACCTTATGGGCAGAATTGCTCATAACCAAACCTCCTTTTAAATCCCCAAACGGGCTTATTGGTTAATGGGTTTCAGAAACCTATTCTTTGTTTAAAAAATGAGTTGTATATTAATAACAAGTTTTGTTTTTTTATGCAGCCCCTATGGCTCAACTCCTGTCAATCTGAACATAAAGACAGCAGGAACCAGACCCTATGGACAAGGTACGGCTCAGCCCTGAACCCGCAACACGCCTTCTCTGTGTCCTGTTTCTACATTTAAGCAAATATGCATTTATTTATCATGCATTAAGACTGTTTTTAAATTACACAGTGACAATGGCATGGTCATAAGAATGCTAAGAATGCATAATAAAGCAGACCTTTGGTAAGAAGAAACTTGACAGTGACGCCTTTATGTTTAGAATGCGGACTGCTAGCTCTGCTGGTGTTGGCCGATTGTGCTACACACAGTACCCAACAAAGCAATCTGTAAACGTGCCACTGACCTATTATGGGATGATGGTGGTCTAGTTATTGCTGCTGTTGTTGTTATTAGGCACCAAGCTGAAGGGGGTTGACCTTGAGGCTCCCGGCAACATCAATGGAGTTCCTGTGCTGGAGGTGGAAATGGAGTCCTTTGAGGAGAAACCCTGGAGGAAGCCTGGTATGTGTGTGTGTGTGTGTGTGTGTGTGTGTGTGTGTTTGCTTGCATACAGTAGATATGTCATTATATGGCAGAGTATGTAAATGATCTGTGTGTGTGTGTTTTATTGTTAAGTGTCCTTACGGCAGAGCTGTAGTACTGGAGTCCGGTCTTAGTCTTGAGACCACATTCAATGTTCTCGGTCTTGTCTAGTACTCTGACCTATTTTGCCGTTTATATTACACATTTTTTAAAATAAAATTACAGGGCTAACGGGAAAGCTAGTCTAATCTCCTCCTGGTAGCAAGCTCTGCTGCGTCTACTTGGCACTGCAAATTCTTTAGCGCTCTATTTTTCCAGTCTAATATATCTACAACCGTGAGTATACGGCAAGTGCACTAGCTAACTACAATGGCACAGCTAACGTAGGCTAATCTCCTCCAACCGGTCAAACAAACTCCACTTCGGGTACGACAGTAAAACAACAGACAAGTAATGCTGTGCTAAACGACATCAGCAAAGCAGCAGTTGTGGTAACAACTAAACAAATCAAAGTGCTATGTTTTGACTGTTTTACTCTGCCTGGCAGTGACTGTGCTCCCCTACACTCTACTATAGATCTTCCTGTCGTGTCAGTAAGCAGGCGGAGCATAAATACCCACCGGCCACACTCACCGACCATTATGAGGAACACCAGCTAGTTGACTTTTTTCTTTTCAGAATACAAATAATAAAAATATATTTGTATGATATAAATATTTGTAAGAACATACTATTTGTGCCTTTCCGAATACCGTATTCGGCTCCACAACATGACAGGGTTTAATTTCATGAAATTGTCTTTCCTTACCACAACACAGTATTTCAGTGAGTCTGTGAACATGATGTGTTATTGATGCAATATTAGAGATGTAAACTTGAATACACATACCAAAATGCTGACCGACATAGAATACATAAGTGTAAAAGATAATGTAGCTACATTACTCTATATGGCTTTTGTAAAGAACCATGTTTGAGACCTGCCGGTCTTGGTCTGGTCTTGTCTCGGTCTTGAGCAAGGTGGTCATGGCTACAGCTCTGCCTTACGGTATGTGTCTTCATGTGTGTGTCGTGCGTGTACAGCCTGTTTTTTGTTTCAGTATTCATCTTGATTTGTATAAGTACAGTGCCAGTCAAACGTTTGATGCCATTGGAAGGAAGAAGTTGGCCACTGACTGACTGACTGTGTGTGTGTGTGTGTGTGTGTAGGAGCGGACTTGTCCGACTATTTCAACTATGGCTTCAATGAGGACACGTGGAAGGCCTACTGCGAGAAACAGAAGAGGTTACGCATGGGGCTGGAAGCCGTCACTGTCGGCTCGGTAACAAGCAAAATCACCGTAAGAGACTGATAGACCATAATTCGCAGCCTCAAATTTTTTCTTCTCTCTTTCAACCCCCCCCCCCCCCCTTTTTTTTTCCCCTCTCACTTTTTGCACTCTTTCTATCTTTTCTCCCTCCTTCCCAATGATACCCTGTCCTTATTTGACACACACACACTCACACACAACTCATTCAGATATACAGTGCAGCGCTTGGACTTCCAATATTCAACTAAAGAGGTTGTGGTTAAAGAGGGATGTACCCACTCTCTCCGTCTTGTGGGGGGGGGGGGGGGGGGGGGGGGGGGGGGGGGGGGGGGGGGGGGGGGGGGGGGGGGGGGGGGGGGGGG